>CM059814.1:47045451-47350451 GCA_030435695.1 Brachymystax lenok tsinlingensis
TGTGTGTTATAGGTCATTATAAAACGGGTGGGTCTAAATCTGAATGCTGATTGGTTAAAACCGCATTCAAGCCGGTGTCTATTCCACAAGTTACAACTGGCTAAATCTATGAAGTTAAAATGCCTATTTACTCTGTTCCATCTGACTGCGCAATCCACTGTTTCATCAGCTCAGCCAAGCAATTTATAAACTTGATTTCCACTATAAAAATCATCTAGACATTATCTCACATTTCTTTTAGAATAACATTTAGTTTTAAAAAGCGGAGATTTGTATAAACCTTGCTGTCTGTCTCTCCGACATTTGCAGCATTGTTTCAATATTCAAATTCGATCTCCAGCTGTCCCATAGTAATGAACGTATTGGGAGTCGGGACAAGACAGACAGGCAGGCAACGTTTCTCAGCCAGTCGACATCATGAATCAGCTGGCATCGTTTTTATGGATATATACAAAGAAATGTAAATTGAAAAAATGTCAAACGAAACAAAGTGCAGCTAGTTTGCAGTCTTTCCAGTGTCAGTTTGAAGTGATTGTGTTATCTGTGTTGTTGGCTAGCTCCTCTGAACAATAGTGTCCTGACGAGAGAGGGGACCCTGGTGTAAGTTATATGTTTGTAAGAAGATACTTGCAATAGAAAATGGCTACTGGGCTTTTTGGGGTTTTGGCAATATCTTGAAATGAAGGTATTGTAATTATCTGTTCAATTGTTGTTGTTTTTTCCTTTGCCAATGTCACGCCCTGGCCATAGAGTGCCCTCTGGGTTTCTCTATGGGGTGTTAGGCCAGGGCGTGACTAGGGTTTTCTATGGGACTCTTGGTTTTTTGTGCTGGTTCCCAATTAGAGGCAGCTGTATGTCGTTGCCTCTAATTGGGAATCCTATTTAGTTTGTTCCCTGCCTTTGTTGGTTATTGTTTTGTATGTGTTTGTTAGTGCGCTACACACAGTTCTTGCCGATCGTTGTTCTTTCTTTCTTTCTTTCTTTGTTTGTTTGTTTGTTTGTTTCTGGTAATTGTAAGTGTCACTTCTTTATTAAATCATGTGGAACTTCACTCGCGCTGCGCTTTGGTCCAATCCTTTCAGCGATCGTGACAGCCAAGCAACAAGAAGGAAACTCATGTTTGAATATCCCGCCCACCGTCCGGTGATGTAGAGCAACAAATAGTCAGCAGCCTTCTCTGACAAATCATGACCTCATGGAGGTGGAGCTCCAAAGCATTGATTGAAACTAGAAAGTAATCTTCAGCCAAGGAAATTAAATCCACTGTATGGAACCAATCAGTTTGCATGTTTTGTTTTTAACGGAAGCAACATTAGTCACGGCAGAAGCCACCTGCACCAAGTCTTAAACCTTTTGTCAGATGTGGTGTCGAAGAGACAAATACGGCAGAGAAAGAGACTAGTTTTTGAAAATAATAGCCTGTATAGACAGAGGATTAATCATACAGTAGCATTTCTAAGTTTTGGTTACATTGAAGAGACCAAGCACATCCTTTCCTCTCATCTCCCCTCCTCCATTTATCACAAGCGTCCCCTAGATCAATTACGGAAATAAAGCAAGCAAACAACCTTTTTTTGCTTTCAATTTCATTTCTAGCTTACGCTGCTCTGGCAGGAAAATAAATTAGCTTTCAGGGAGAGTGCGCTCGCTAACCACTTACATGGTGATTTGCACCAAGTGAATGAGCGGAACAAAACTGAACTTTGGGTCCCAAGTCCTCTGGTTAGTTTTAGATGTTTGGCCATTTGGGATTTTTTAGGCCTTGTTTTGACAGAAGTTTGTGTCAAAGTAATTGTCAGATTTCTGGCTAATTCTAACATGCTCATCGGTAGTGCCTTTGAGCAGATGCTATTTCCAGCTGCTCTCTGTTTTACTTTCCATGCATTTGTGCAGTGGAGTGGGGAGGGGAGAGTGCAGTGCTTCTGCTCCTGAGCACTAATCAACTTAGAGTTATCCTGTTTGGAAAATATAGAGTGTTTTTAATGTTGACCTTCACATTTCAACTGGGTGTTTTCCAGTTAAGTGGGTGCTATCATTTTCTATGTTAGATTACAACCACAGCCTTCAGTTCTGAGGATATTCAGGTAGTGGTTTTAAAAATATATAACTTCTTGTTTTAGAGTACATAGAAAGTGCCTCTCTGAGTGGTGGGCTAAAGTAGGATTTATAAATAAGCCTCTATGTTTGAAGAGAGACAGAATCATCTTTAAGGGATATATGGGGACTCTGTGCTCAACCAACCTGGCCTCAGGGCAATTTGTAAGATTTAGTACGTACATTGCTTTCCATCCATTTAGAATGATATATTACGTTACGTTACACTATGAATGAAATAGTGGTCGTACAATATGATACGAATTAGAGAAATTATAGTATCATACGTCTTACCTGGTCGAATAATGTCATAGGAATTGGATGATGTAACATATTATACATTTAGGGACATATGGTATTATACCTCTTTTTCTAAGACCAGGCTGCTTGTTGCGCTGTAACAACAAAGGACAATTCAGAGGAAAATTTACATTGCTGGTAATGAAAACTAACAACTACAGTTAGGAGAATGTACGTAGCAGGTTAGGTGAATTAGGTTAAGGTTAGGGGAAGGGTTAGCAAAAATTGTACAGTTCCCCTCGAACAAGCAAACTTTGGTTTGCTAGACGGTCCCTGTAATCCTCCCAGACCCATGGCCGGCGTTATGGGCGGGCCTTAGAGGACTGGCCCGAACTGCCGTATCTCCTTGCCTGTCCAAATAAAATATTGAAAAATTGATCCTTTTTTTGACCGAGACGCGCGACAACAGAAAGACTCATCAATCTCAGTTAAAGCATCCGAGCGAGCGAAACAGACCATGAATCCGATGCTGTCTGGACCAAAGGAGTATGACATGTCATACTATTTCTGTCTAGACAGCATCAGATACATGGGCTACATATATAGAGGTGCTGTTTGGCTTGCTCGGAGACTTTCTCTGGTGATATAGTTTCAGCAGAGAGGAAGAAGCGAAGCGAGAGGGTTCACTCACAATCTGTCCAGTGTAAGCCCAATGCGTTTCTATGGGAATAATATGCAGATCTAACCTTGTCACCTGCCTTTCCGCCTTTGGGACAAAGACTCCCATTGTTAGGGCGGAGACATGACATGCAGATATATAGATCTCTGGTTTCAGCCTCCTGCGAATTGGAAAGGAAAGTTGGCGCTTGCTCAGTGCACTGTTAGGATGCTGGATTGCCCTAAAGTAAATTGATGTTTTGCCAAAATTGTATTTATTTAACTAGTCAAGTCAGTTAAGAACAAAATCTTATTTACAATGACGGCCTACCCCGGCCAAACCCTAACCCGGACGACGCTGAGCCAATTATGCGCCGCCCTATGGGACTCCTAATCACGGCCGGTTCTGATACAGGAATCAAACCAGGGTCTGTAGTGACGCCTCTAGCACTGAGATGCAGTGCCTTAGACTCGGGAGCCCCATATTGTGATGATCCTCCCACTCTGTCTGCCGATGTCGGTGGTCGTCAGCGAAATGGGACACACCTGGGCCCGGGTGTGTCCCGGGATAAATAGACCTTTTCCCCATTCATTGAGGAGACTCTCTCCATGCAGACACGCTGTTTGTTTGGGCATCTTGCAACACTCCTCGTTATCACATCTAAACACGCAACCACTCACTTACACTACTGATTACACACACCATTGTTTATTGTATATACACTGCTCAAAAAAATAAAGGGAACACTTAAACAACACAATGTAACTCCAAGTCAATCACACTTCTGTGAAATCAAACTGTCCACTTAGGAAGCAACACTGATTGACAATAAATTTCACATGCTGTTGTGCAAATGGAATAGACAACAGGTGGAAATTATAGGCAATTAGCAAGACACCCCCAATAAAGGAGTGGTTCTGAAGGTGGTGACCACAGACCACTTCTCAGTTCCTATGCTTCCTGGCTGATGTTTTGGTCACTTTTGAATGCTGGCGGTGCTTTCACTCTAGTGGTAGCATGAGACGGAGTCTACAACCCACACAAGTGGCTCAGGTAGTGCAGCTCATCCAGGATGGCACATCAATGCGAGCTGTGGCAAGAAGGTTTGCTGTGTCTGTCAGCGTAGTTTCCAGAGCATGGAGGCGCTACCAGGAGACAGGCCAGTACATCAGGAGACGTGGAGGAGGCCGAGGAGGGCAACAACCCAGCAGCAGGACCACTACCTCCGCCTTTGTGCAAGGAGGAGCACTGCCAGAGCCCTGAAAAATGACCTCCAGCAGGCCACAAATGTGCATGTGTCTGCTCAAACGGTCAGAAACAGACTCCATGAGGGTGGTATGAGGGCCCAACGTCCACAGGTGGGGTTGTGCTTACAGCCCAACACCGTGCAGGACGTTTGGCATTTGCCAGAGAACACCAAGATTGGCAAATTCGCCACTGGCGCCCTGTGCTCTTCACAGATGAAAGCAGGTTCACACTGAGCACGTGACAGACGTGACAGAGTCTGGAGACGCCGTGGAGAACGTTCTGCTGCCTGCAACATCCTCCAGCATGACCGGTTTGGCGGTGGGTCAGTCATGGTGTGAGGTGGCATTTCTTTGGGGGGCCACACAGCCCTCCATGTGCTCGCCAGAGGTAGCCTGACTGCCATTAGGTACCGAGATGAGATCCTCAGACCCCTTGTGAGACCATATGCTGGTGCGGTTGGCCCTGGGTTCCTCCTAATGCAAGACAATGCTAGACCTCATGTGGCTGGAGTGTGTCAGCAGTTCCTGCAAGAGGAAGGCATTGATGCTATGGACTGGCCCGCCTGTTCTCCAGACCTGAATCCAATTGAGCACATCTGGGACATCATGTCTCGCTCCATCCACCAATGCCACGTTGCACCACAGACTGTCCAGGAGTTGGCGGATGCTTTAGTCCAGGTCTGGGAGGAGATCCTCAGGAGACCATCCGCCACCTCATCAGGAGCATGCCCAGGCGTTGTAGGGAGGTCATTCAGGCACGTGGAGGCCACACACACTACTGAGCCTCATTTTGACTTGTTTTAAGGACATTACATCAAAGTTGGATCAGCCTGTAGTGTGGTTTTCCACTTTAATTTTGAGTGTGACTCCAAATCCAGACCTCCATGGGTTGATAAATTTGATTTCCATTGATAATTTTTGTGTGATTTTGTTGTCAGCACATTCAACTATGTAAAGAAAAAAGTATTTAATAAGATTATTTCATTCATTCAGATCTATGATGTGTTATTTTAGTGTTCCCTTTATTTTTTTTGAGCAGTGTAGGTTACTTCAGTTAATACATCTATTTTTGTTATTCCTTATCTCCACGTTGTCTCCCTTTTTGTTAGGGCTTTGAGCCGGTTCTTGACAATATATAATTCCCGTCTAAATAAAATAATTCAAAATACTTCACCAGGGAGCATTGGCCACAGAGGATCAATAGCTTATTTTTTTTTTTAAATACCTGTTGATTGTTTCAAGTCACATGTTTTTAGGAAGCCCGCAATTTTGGTAGTGCGCGTGACAATAGGTGTAGCTGATTGAGTTGAGGCTGTCAGTGAAAAGCGTCTAAAATATCACTTAAAATGTATACATTTAAATGTTGCATCAAGAAGAAGGGGAGGGGGGTGTGGCGAAGATATGGTGCGTCTCTCTCCATAATGCATGCTTATTTTAGTGCCCATTTGGCAATGTCTCATTTCTGATTGTCTTAACTCCCCACATACGCCACACATTTTTTCTTCGCCTCACACTAGTCAACGAAGTCCATTGAGAATTACACTTCCTCAGTATTTAAAAAAATCTTTACAACACTCCCAGCCTCGATAAACACAAAGCCTCGATGTGAACAGAACGAATCAGTTGGACGGGCCTTTGGTTTCAATATGCGGCCCAGTAATTGTTCACCGATAACCACCAAGCCTCGATGTGAAAGAGACAAATATAATGATCTGATGATCCCATATATTCAGTCGAAACGTCATAAAAACAACTTTCTGTCCCGAGCTCAGTGGCGCAGGAAACTCTGAGTGGCCGGAAAAGTCTATTTGATTCAATATTGCAAATTCGCTAGTGACAGCTTCTCTGATTTATATGCTCTCATTTCATTATTTAAACAAATGTGTGAATGCGCAACCACGTGCACACATAGGAGTTTCGGTGAAAAATTACTGGCCCGCATATTGAAACCAAAAGCCCGTCCAACTGATTCGCTCTGGCGTCGGGTCTGCACGGACCAACCCCCCTACCTTCGGTTCTGTCATTTATTTTGTTTCTGTAACCATACTGTTCTTGATGTAACGTAACATATCATACTTAATGGAGGTACACACATTTACGTAAAACAGCCTTTGCCTGTCCAGTGAGTCCACTCTGGCTCAACAAACAGCTATAAAAAAAATAAACGATTTATATTATTCATGTTTTTTATGCGATTCATTCAAATTGGTAATTTGCATCTCATTATCTTATAGTTATTGTCTCATGCTCTAGTCTAGTGTGTCTGGGACCTGTTAGGTTTAGGACTGTCCAGTCTAGCTTTTATCAGCTAATGATGTTAACTCACTCAGCGATTTGTTCTGCTCTAGATAGTATCACCCACTCACCACATGGATTCACAGTCAACAACAAGCTGAGAGAAAGATACCAAGACTTTAGTGGATGTCAACATGCAGGCAGGCACAAGCACACGCAAACACAGACAGACAGACAGACACACACACACATATCCCCTGTCCCTTTGCTGAATAACGGTGGTGGGGAAAGTACTCAATTGTCATACTTAATAGGAAATGACTCAAGTAAAAGTGAAAGTCACCCAGTAAAATACTACTTTAGTCAAGTCTATAAGTGTCTGGTTTTAAACGTGCTAAGTACAGTGGTGGGAAAACTCACTTGTCATGTTTATAAACTCAGCAAAAAAAGAAACATCCCTTTTTCAGGACCCTGTCTTTCAAAGATAATTTGTAAAAAGCCAAAGAACTTCACAGATCTTCATTGTAAAGTGTTTAAACACTGTTTCCCATGCTTTTTCAATGAACCATAAACAATTAATGAACATGCACCTGTGGGCCGGTTGTTAAGAAACTAACAGCTTACAGACGGTAGGCAATTAAGGTCACAGTTATGAAAACTTAGAACACTAAAGAGGCCTTTCTACTGACTCTGACAAACACCAAAAGAAAGATGCCCAGGGTCCCTGCTCATCTGCATGAATGTGCCTTAGGCATGCTCAAGGAGGCATGAGGACTGCAGATGTGGCCAGGGCAATAAATTGCTATGTCCGTACTGTGAGATGCCTAAGACAGCGCTACAGGGAGACAGGATGGACAGCTGATCGTCCTCGCAGTGGCAGACCACGTGCAACAACACCTGCACAGGATCGGTACATGCGAACATCACACCTGCGGTACAGGTACAGGATGACAACAGCAACTTCCCGAGTTACACCAGGAACGCACAATCCCTCCATCAGTGCTCAGACTGTCCGCAATAGGCTGAGAGAGACTGGACTGAGGGCTTGTAGGCCTGTTGTAAGGCAGGTCCTCACCAGACATCACTGGCAACAACGTTGCCTATGGGCACAAACCCACCGTCGCTGGACCAGACAGGACTGGCAAAAAGTGCTCTTCACTAACGAGTTGCGGTTTTGTCTCACCAGGGGTGATGGTCGGATTCGCGTTTATCGTTGAAGGAATGAGCGTTACACAGAGGCCTGTACTCTGGAGCGAGATCGATTTGGAGGTGGAGGGTCCATCATGGTCTGGGGCGGTGAGCCACAGCATCATCGGACTGAGCTTGTTGTCATTGCAGGCAATCTCAACGCTGTGCATTTCAGGGAAGATATCCTCCTCCCTCATGTGGTACCCTTCCTGCAGGCTCATCCTGACATGACCCTCCAGCATGACAATGCCACCAGCCATACTGCTCGTTCTGTGTGTGATTTCCTGCAAGACAGGAATGTCAGTGTTCTGCCAGGGCCAGCGAAGAGCCCGGATCTCAATCCCATTGAGCACGTCTGGGACCTGTTGGATCGGAGGGTGAGGGCTAGGGCCATTCCCCCCAGAAATGTCCGGGAACTTACAGGTGCCTTGGTGGAAGAGTGGGGTAACATCTCACCGAAAGAACTGGCAAATCTGGTGCATTCCATGAGGAGGAGATGCACTGCAGTACTTAATGCAGCTGGTGGCCACACCAGATACTGACTGTTACTTTTGATTTTGACCTCCCCTTTGTTCAGGGACACATTATTCAATTTCTGTTAGTCACACGTCTGTGGAACTTGTTCAGTTTATGTCTCAGTTGTTGAATCTTATGTTCATACAAATATTTACGAAAATGTTCTTATTGTTTTAATTTACCGACAGCGAGAGGCACACAAACACAGTATTTGTGTTTAATGAGTCCGCAAGGTCAGAGGCAGTAGGTAAGATAACGTGTTATATTGATAGGTACGTGAATTCAAATCAAATGTTATTTGTCCAATGCGCAAATACAACAGGTTAGACCTTACTTACAAGCCCTTAACTAACAATGCGGTTCAAGAAATAGAGTTAAGAAAATATTTACTAAATAAACTAAAGTGAAAGAAATGCTAATAATCAAAAAGTAACACAAGAAAATGACAGGTTAGTCGAGGACATTTGTAAAGTGACTATACATAGAATTTGATCATATTGCTGTCCTGCCTGAGCATTCGAAATGTAAAAGTACATTTGGTTGTCAGGGAAAATGTATGGGAGTAAAAACTACAGATTTTCTTTACAAATGTAGTAGAGTAAAAGTTGTTAAAAATATAAATACAGATACAAAAGTACATTAAGTATTTTTACTTAGTTACTTTACACCACTTAAATACAGTAAATGACATAACTACTGCTGAAACAGCACTGAAACATCCCTGCTCTTCAGTACTAATGATCATCTTTTGAGGTCTTATTTGGGATATATTTGTCATGTATTTAGTGATGCTTGTTCTGTGGGAGTTTGATCTGTGGGGTTTGTGCTCCAGTGTTTTGCTAATGCAGATGTTGCATTCATCTGTGTTTAACACTGGCGAGCGTGATGCACCCCAACCCCACTACAAAATCTACATGTATGCACACAAGCTGCTACCATCAGCTGGGGCTTTGTCAACCAGAACCTGCACAGATCTCTTAATGATCACTTAACGAGACTTGTGTTTCCTAATTGTTTAAGAAAGTCTAAGAACCCAATCTGGCTTCCCAGAGAATTTATAAAAATGACTGAACCCAATCTGGCAACCCAGAGCATTTTTAAAATGGGTGAATATCAAAACAAGCTTTTATGAGCCATTTAGCAGATCTAGGTCTACAGCATATGACTACAATATAAGCACTCCCTTTTTCGTATGTGTGTGATATGTTTAGTCAGTTTTCATACTGAAATGAATCATAATATCCTAAGTGCCAGCCTGGCTATCATGCCAACTCCCTGTCACTCATTGGCATGCCAAAAATGTTTGCACAAACAGGTCTGGGACCAGGGCTAGGCTAGAATCATACTGTCTGGAATGTGTTCTATTTAATCCCAACATCAGTTTGGGCAGAAAAGAGAACATTTACAAATACATCTTGTTCTGCAATTGATAAGATATCAATAAAGTAAACAATGTAATCTATACAAATCATGTCCACATTGTACTACTAACATTGTACAACACTTCCTTTGGCCGCATTTCCTTCCAGTTCTCTGCTGCCAATGACTGGAACGAATTGCAAAAATCACTGAAGCTGGAGTCTTATATCTCCCTCTCTAACTTAAGCATCAGCTGTCAGAGCAGCTTACCGATCACTGTACCTGTACACAGCCAATCTGTAAATAGCACACCCAACTACCTCATCCCCATAGTTTTACTTATCATCTTGCTATTTTGCACCCCAGTATCTCTACTTGCACATCATCATCATCTGCACATCTATCACTTGTAATTATTTCGCCTCCATGGCCGATTTATTGCCTTACCTCCCAACTCTTCTACATTTGCACACACTCTACATAGATTGTTCTATTGTGTTATTGACTGTACGTTTGTTTATGTGTAACTCTGTGTTGTTGTTTTTGTCTCACTGCTTTGCTTTATCTTGGCCAGGTCGCAGTTGTAAATGAGAACTTGTTCTCAACTGGCCTACCTGGTTAAATAAAGGTGAAATAAATAAAATGTTAATAAAAACATAGAAATGATCAGGTTATCTCAGGGTTACCAGTACATTGAAGTGGGAGGAGAACAATAATGTGAGAAATAGCTGGATTAAATTATTTTCCAACATCAACAAAAATAACAGCGATTATCTCTAATCTGTGGATTTGAAATATCCCTCTTGAATGACCTTTGTGTTATTCAGAATTGGCATGGCCGTTGCAAACTATCACAGATGCATGTGACCTAGCCCTCTGAATCACTTTGTTAATGAGTGAGGTGGGTGTCAGCCGGCCAAATAAGGGGCCAAGTAATGGGCTATAATTCAAAGTCATAACTTTATGTTAATGAATTCTTTAAATGAAGGACGATACAGGTTGAAATATTAAATGGACAGGTGCCTCTAGATTATAGGAAGTCAAATATATTGAGTGCCTTATTAGAATATTTCCTTTCCTCATCATTCGGTACTCAAGGACACCCCTTGAAGAGGGCATTTGGCCCATTTGATCATTGTTTGAAGGACTAGGACAAACAATACAGAGAGAGCACAACTAAACACACACACTTGCCATAAGACTAAGGGCAAAGGATCAGCTCCCTAGGGAACCACGCTTCAGAACAGAATCTCAAAGGGTTCAGAGCCAGCCTTTGAGTATTGAGTTGAATGCTGATAGTCTCCCTCCCTCTGTGTGAGTGAGTCTTACTGGCTGGTGGAGCCAACTGAGGATGTAGTGTTCTTACTGTTCTAATGCAGAGGGTCATGCTGTGCTGTGCTGTGGGCTGCCTGCCAGACCATGTGCCAGAGTTAAAACATCAACCCCCACTACTACCACCATTACCACCAGCAGCCTCTATGGCAGCCTCCTACAGCATGCACACCCCCAGGACACTCTCTCTCTTTGCTCTGCCTATGCGTTTCCTGCTACTGTCGCTCAGGGACAGGAAGAGGGGCATGGCTTTGTTTTGTTCTGCCTTTCATGTTCTTTTCCTTCTGATCTGTGCTCCCTTGAAGCACAGTGTGATAGGTGTGGGGATGTCAAAACAGGTTATGTAATTTATTGTAAGATCAGAGCAATCAGCATCAATGGTGGTGGTGTGTGTGTGTGTGTGTGTGTGTGTGTGTGTGTGTGTGTGTGTGTGTGTGTGTGTGTGTGTGTGTGTGTGTGTGTGTGTGTGTGTGTGTGTGTGTGTGTGTGTGTGTGTGTGTGTGTGTGTGTGTGTGCAGTATACACACACTTGACTAGATGTGACTGTAACCTACACGGAAACTAAGGAGTATCATGGCGTCACACGGAGAATGTAGCTGATAACTGTATTATTGCATTCGTTAAGACTGTTCATTTACCCAATTAACGTACATCATTATATACAGCAGAGCCATGAATGAATAGCAATCAGAATAAGAGTATGGGGAAGTCTTTGGGAACAGTAGCCTGTCATGGTCTGTGTGTGCCGGCATTGAAGCCAAAAGGCTCAGGGGCTATGTGTGTGTGTGTGTGTGAGTGAGTGAGAGCTAGAGAGAGAGAGTCACTAAGTGACAGTGAAGAAAGAGATTTTGCAGGCTTTGTCATTCCAGCAACGTGCTTCTTGACCTTCCATTTTAGTAAATTGCTGCATCAAGGCAATTGCATTGAGTGCGGCTTCAGTATGGTGGTTGGGTTGAGCACTAGTGCTGTCCATGGTGCTGAACTATTCAGGGCTACTGGTGGTGTTGAATGTAAACCTAAACCCCTTGTTTTACGTAGTGGAACATCATGATCTTCCCATACTCTAAAGCCATGAACGCTAAATGAACATCAATTAACTCTGATAAACAAAATCCCAATAAAACTGCCAGGCTATCCACTTAAAATGTACATTTTTGACAACTCAAAGCTTCCATACATTGCATTTTAACGACAGCTGCCTCTGTGAAACGCCTGCAGTTTTTATGTCGTCCTCAGCATTCCCTCGTCTAGGCCTATAGTGTATCCTCCCTGGACAAAATGTTCAGAGCAGAGCATGGGTTGTGGTATGGCCGGGTTACATAAAATGTCGCTGTGAGAGCTGAAGCATGTTGTCTTCTTCAGAAAGCCATGCTGTATTAATAGGGAGCACTTTGAGGGCATCCTTTAAAGACATGGAGGGATGTTTCATTTATGACTCTCTGAAGTCATGTCTATTTCCACGGTTTGGAGCAGAGTGCAGAAGTGATAAAATGGCTCCTGGCAGAGTGTTTTAGTCATCCACAGGGAACGTTGTAGAACCACATAGGGGGACACTGATGCTCTCTAGCCACTGCCTTTGTGTCCGTTTCTATAATTCATGGCAGGGGACCAGACCTCTACACACTTTAGATGGAAGACCCCTAGATGGAGGGAGAGTAACTTGGGTTGTTGCGGGAAAATAGCCTTAAATACACTCAGGATCACTTTAGCCTTTGCTCTCTGCAACTGTAGAACTCCCGTCGAACAAGGGAGGCCTTTTAGCCAATAAATAATGAAAAACAGCTATATTGTGAAAATATGCTGTAAAGAAACACAAAATTGAGGCAGATTTTTCTCAAATGTTAATGTTTCCTGTCCCCAAAAGTGCTAATTTTGGTTCCTTAAGAGACCGAGGTCGAGACTCGTCTCAATTTTATGACTGAAGTTCTCTCTTGTCGTTGAATATTTCTATGCCCTCCTTCCAGTCTTGGGGCGAAGGGGGTATTAGCCTAGTTATTCCTTAGAGTGTAAAAAGAGAGGCAGGGCCCGGGGAGGGAGATTGTAGCATCTCTTTTTGACATTTGTGCTAATGGAGACTAACGCATCATGGAAAAGCTATTAACTTGTGTGTGGCTGGCTGAATGTCTGGGTAGAGGTCTAGGTGGTGGGGTGAGAAAGAGAAAGGGGTTTTAGCCAGGGCTCCCTCCTCTCTCTCTCTCTCTCTCTCTCTCTCTCTCTGTCTCTCTGTCTCTCTCTGTCTCTCTCTCTCTCTGTCTCTGCCTAGCCTCTTTACCCCTGCTTGCTGGAGCATGGTGAATGAGTAGCCGTCCAAGCTGAACATACTGCTGTGTGGAGTGTGAGGACGCCTGCTAGCACTAACGGCATAAGGTCCCCTCAGCCATCAGAGCTTGACAAGAATGCGATTCTCTGAACCAATCGTTAATTGTTCTGACGATCATAGCTGGCGGTGGTGCCACAGAATAGTCCACAACTAGATGGGTATTTGAGGATGGGAGCACTCAGGAAAAAAAAAATGGCTTTTGACACACTTCTTGCTTCAAGAATAGGAAAATGCTAGACTCCATCCTCGCAAAAATCTTTCTGCTCCAACAAAGATGGTTTTAGAAATGTTTGGGGGAAAGCTGGAGAGTGCGCGTGACACATGTGATCTGGAAGATCCTTTTCTAAGCACGTAGGTTAGAAAGCGAATATATTTATCTGAGCAATGCTTGCTCAATGAGTAAACTGTCCAGAGACCAGAATACTTGTTACCTCCCAGTGCTCACACACACACAAACACACACACACATCCAGTGCAGGGAGATTGCTGATTGTGTAATTTGCCACTGTAGGCCATTGTTTGTTTCAAGCGTTTTACAGACCTGATCAAAAGAAGGGAAAATCAATGGATGTAAGGTGTAACCAAGCATAGGATGTAAGACTTCATTCAGGAGGCTATGGCCATCATACAACTGACTATGTGTCATCATGAGACTGGCTCTCATTCACAGCCAGGTATTAATAAGCCCAAATCTTAAAACAACTTTAGGAAATGACTCGATTCACCATCATTCTGTTCAGAATGGCCAAGAGATAATCGTTCTGTTTTTGAATTTGTTGCTGAGTTTCAGTTCTTTGGGACCTTTTGCAGTTGAATCAGAATGATTGATTCAAGGCCTTGAGTGGTTCTGCTATCTTAGGGGTTTTTTTGCAGCAAAAGCTTTTCAGAAAAGACCAATTCTACTTCTAAAAGGGAAAGTGCTTTTCGATTTCCTTGAAAAGTGTTGCTACATGCCCACGTTTCATATTGATTACAGGCTTCGTAGTTGAATGGTTGCTTTATTTATTCATGCAAAGTACAGCCGCTCTGTTTTATGATGATGGTGATGATGGTGATGATGGTGATGATGATCATTGAACTGATCATTTGAATCTTTTATCATAGTCTTCTCCTCTTTTTAAATCTTTCCCACAACTTTTCCATCCTGCAAAAACAATTATCATATTTGCACTGAGACAACAGGGTTCCCACATCAATACACAAATCCCTTTCCCTTCCGTACATAAACTGTTTTTGAGGAACAATCTCCCCCCTTCTGCTCCCTGCTAGTCTGTGACATCAGATCTCTAGTGGAGTGGCATTTTTCATACACTCCCTCTCCTCCTCCTCTTCCTTTAAATCCTCTTACTACACACACACATACATACACACACACACACACACACACACACAGACAGACACAGACAGTGGTGGATTTGTTTTGGCTCTGATGAGGAGGATTAGGAGATGAAGGCCTCAGCTCTGAATCCGCCACAGCAGTTTGGTTTAGAGTTTAGACCAAAAGCCTCTTCAACACAATGAGACACACGCTGAGACACAAGCATGCCGACCGACTGCATGGCTGGCTCTCTGAAACCCGCCCCCATGATGGGATAATGGGGGTGATATTGTCCCACTGATGGCTTAAGGATGATATTTTTGAGGGATATTTAAGTATCAGCTGATTAAAATCCATGCTAAATTGTTTTCACTGGGGGTTTGTGTCCATAAAGAAAGGCTACTGATAAAAACATGTTTTCTGATCTTGTCTTTATTGTTATGTTATGAATGAATAGACTGTGACACATCAATCTGTGGGTGTTTGTCACGTACTGTGTGTTTCTGACATGATGTCCTCCATGTTCCATTGTGCCCTAGCTTGGCATTGTCATTGCACTCTCACAACAATGTTATTTCTACCTCAAGGCTTCAAAGTCATCTGGAGAGTGTTCGAGGCCAATCTTTTGTATGTGAAAAATAAATCTGCAGATGGTGACTATTGTATGTTCTGTATGATTTGGCCCTGTGAAGGCTTGAGAGTGGCAATGATACATTTTGACTCTAGGCACACTCTATGCAAAGCTTGTCCAAGCGAGGACGCCAATTTTAGTGCTGTTGATACAAAACCAATTTCACGGATCTCTAGCATTAGTTTGAAGCCTGTTGTGCTTTGACGTCTCGATTGCATCATTAATTTAATTTACAGTGGGCCATCCGACGGTCGTCTCGGTGTTCTCTGACTGTCTCATGCCTTCACACTCTTAACACAATTTCATGGCAGGACTTGGCTACAGCGGCTATGTAATGACCGTAGTAGCCAATTATGTTAAGCTATGTAGATATCCAACTCGAAGGACCATGAAAAAGAATGTCCCATAGTCCGGTAGTGGGTAGGCTCTGAGAAAGGTGCTGCTCATAGCAACATCACAAATTAATAAGACGTCCATACGATCATCCTTATACCTCATTTTGCTCTGCTTCAGCCACAAGACCAAATCATCGGGCTGGCCTCCCCCCTCTGGATCCTGGGGCACCCTGCCGGGACCCCCCTATGGCTGGGACATGGGCTCTTCCAGGGACGGCAGAGACTACTTCAGCAAGTAAGTACCATCCTTCCCCAGGGGGGTGTACAACAACAGTGTCCAGCAAATCATTCTGCTTCTAGGCCTAATTCAAGTCTTCCTCACTCAGCTATTAACATTCTCATCACTTGTTTTAGCATTATAACACGTGACACACTGTTCCTCAGTGAGTGTGCCTTACAATATAATTAGTGAGTGTGTGATCACATACATTGTTTGATTAATAGTCCTGACATAAACTTGAAATTATCCTCTGATCAAATTTCCCCCACATGCTTTATAGGGCGTGACAAAGTGTGATTACTCAAAACGTCAGTTATGACAGGTGCTAGTGAACGCGGACGCTGTAACGGAGATTCCTAAGGATTATGAGGACTAGTGTAGTGTTTTTAAAGGTCAGTCGTTCCAATTTAGTCTGGAAATTCCAGACACGTCAAGTTCTCCCATGTCCTGTATCAACAGTATGCCAATGGAATATTGATTCCCCCCCACCTCCATCCCTTCATCCCTGTCTGACGTAGACTGCCTCAGTGTCTTGAATTTTTTCGAATACTGATTCCCCCCACATCTCCATCCCTTCATCCCTGTCTGACGTAGACTGCCTCAGTGTCTTGAATTTTTTCGGAATACTGATTCCCCCCCCCCACATCTCCATCCCTTCATCCCTGTCTGACGTAGACTGCCTCAGTGTCTTGAATCTTTTCGGAATACTGATTTCCTTTACTACATAAAACACACCTTTTCCCCCATGAGTGACGCAGGAGTTCTGAACAAGGAAAGGGTGCTGCCTCCTATCTCTTGACGTGTCACTAGCATGGAGGTTTATTTGATCCCAGTGAGAACGGGGTGACGTTCACAGAGATGACACCGTAGTGCAGATAAGGGAGCGTGACAATTGGATTTCTAGGCATGAGAAATAAATGGATGAGGACAGGTAAACGGAAGAGATTGTTCTCCTAACCTAACCTAGCATAACCTACTGTTACAGGTTTAGTGAACATTGCTGTTCTCCTTCATGGCAAAGGGGAGTGTATGTGCTTGACTGCCTACGTGTATGTGCGAGCCGTACCATCTGAGGTGTGAGACAGGAATTAGGAGGATAATATATGGCTGGTCTCAGAGCAATATATCTGGCTTTGTGGCGATATATTTCTCTGATTGGCCTGAGTATAATAGACACGTCTCCCTATTGGGCATAAAGGACTGAGTGGATTTCAAATACATCACCCTCTCTGTGCACTTGGAATAATGATAATACACTGAACCCTCTGAATCCTGAATCCCAGACAGTCCACACTATTGATATTATCCTTCGATATCCAGGGAATATTAGACATTCCGGTGTTTACTGTGCCCTTGGTATACCCATGTATGGATTACCTGGTCCCGGTCTGTGTGGATCCGCTGCAACATCACGTGACTGAACACGATTCATCAGAATACAGATTTACCAGAGGGAGAGCTACAGTAAAGTAGTGAAGCTGTATTGAAACTAGCCCTGAGAAAATGGACCTGAACAAAGAGAGAATGGAGACGCCGAAAGAGTGAATGGATTATATAACCCAGAGATACTTCATATTATCACAGAACCAATAGACATTAGTTGAGAAGGGGAATGGACAGAACCAATTGCAATAGGTATAGAGGACAAAAAACTATGAACATGGAGGATGTGGACTGTGGGTATGGTGCAGTGGGTACATCAGAAGCACAAATGTAGAATGTGTGTGTGTGTGTGTCAGATGGTTTAGGAGTGCTATTTAGCACAGTGTAAATTAGATGTGTGAGTTATCTAAGTGGGAAGTGTCTATTTGTAGAATGTTGACCCCACCCAGATACAGGGTGCCAGCCTGCTGATTGTTTTTATGAATCAGGTCGTAATTGTAAATAAGAATGTGTTCTTAATTGACTTACCTGGATAAATAAAGGTCAAATAAAAAAGAATAATTACTAGAGTTAATAACAGAATCATTCTGGGGCCCAATTCCAAACTGATCCCACTACTCTCTCGCCGGTTTCTCTCAATTGTGGGACTGAAGCCACTTTTTTTAGGCAGGGAACAAAAGAGTTTGGCGTGAGGCCTACCCAATAGTAGGGAAAACACTGTTCTAGTCAGGAGAGTCCTATGTCCTTAGTCTCCTGTTGGATCAGTTTGGACTGAGAGGCTGCTCTTTTGAGTCTGTCTCTGATGATGCGTTGCCTGTTCCTGTTTCCTCTCAGCCACGTGTCCCAGAGCAGCTCCCTGGAGGAGGTGCACCGTCTGGATGGGGTGCAGCAGGTGCCCCCTGCCCCCCGGCTGGTGGAGATGAGACGGGATCCTGTCCTGGGGTTCGGCTTCGTGGCCGGGAGCGAGAAACCAGTGGTGGTCCGCTCCGTCACGCCTGGTATGCATCAATGTCCCACCAACTGCCTACGTCTCCCATGACCCCTCCTGGTATATCCCTCCGCCTACATCTCCCATGATAATCACTGACCGAACTAGCCTGAAGATTTCTAATTTAAAGCCACATCAATATAAATTTACACTCTCACATCAGAACAGGGCCGTAGCTGTTTCATGGGATCATATCCAGATATGTCCCTACATGAAGATTAGAAATCTACTGAACATGATATTGGTACAACGTGTTAAAAGACAAACTACATTGTGGTGTATGTGTCATGGATACCTTTACATCCTTGGGTTAATTGTGGCTTTCCCATCGACCTTTCAAGTGTCAGTAACACTTCATTGTCTGTATTTTGGTTAATAAGAGCAGTTCATTCGTTGTCACGTTTGTAGTATGACATTGATGCCATAGGGCTTTTCACGCTCTGCACTTTGTTAGAAGTGGTCCTTCGGCCCCAAGCACATCACATCTCTATCAGCCTAGGGGGTATATCAATAATCACTGTTTGATTAACAATACAATTCAATAACCACTGTTGTCATGATCGAGTACTATTAAGGAATATGAGGGTCGTGTTAATTCTAATGAGACTTTCGGCCCTGGTGTGATGTCACCTATCTGCCTGACTAAATAAATGCATGAGGCAGCCACTGCCATGGATTGTATCTTGCCTATAGCAGCCTCTAATCAATTATGAAGTCTTGACATAACAATTACCTCTTGAACTGAATCTCCACTATGCTGTCTATGAGCTCACTGAAACACAGTGCTATAGTGGTAGCTTTTCACTGTTAATTAGTGTGATAATTACAATGGCACAATACAACTGGACATGCAGTGACACCAATCAAATTATTTTTTGTTCTCATATGACAATTTTAGTGAAACATAGTGATTATTAGTCGGTGAGTAACACTAATCCCTGATGGATTACATGATGGATGTTGGACAATCGATCATTTAGGTATTCCATGTTGTTTTCATTTTATCCCAATAATCTACTGAAAGACTATGACACAGTAAACATTATCAGTCAACGTTATGAGTGTTTGCTCAACCGGTGCTTAGTGTGACTACAGACTGAGACTACAAAACAGTTGTTCCTTCTATGACTAAGTGAGGCAGAGGGATTCTCTCTCAGCTTCTCTCTATTCTATTCAGATGTTGAGAGAGTTTCTGAAGCCCCCTACGCTCTCCCCACGTCTCCTCTCCTCAGCCAGTGTCATCCGTCAATCCATTTATTCAGAACTCCACTATCACGGGACACAGGCTTTCCTGTTGGAAAATAATTAGCGCTTTCAGAATCAGTGCAGGCATCGGGAACAAAGGCCCATCTTCATCTGTCTTGGGCCTCTACAACACAAGGAGAGAGATTCAATTGCCAGCGCCGGCTGAGAAGCCGTAATCTCCACAGGAGAGATTGGGATGTAGAGAGTGTGTGTCACACCTGGGAATTGATGGAACAGGAGCTTTTGAGAAAAATGACATGAGTTTTCTTTGGTGTTAGCGGGCAGTGCTGATGTTTGAAATCAGATTTGAACCCAAGATAACGTGAACATGGAGCCGTCTCAGTGCATCAGCATTGTTTACGTCAAATGTATGTACAAATCCCTGACAATCTGTGTGTGTTTGTGTGCCTGTGCATTCATGTGCGTGTGTGTGTGTTTGCAGGAGGTCCCTCGGAGGGAAAGCTGATCCCAGGAGATGAGATCATCATGATCAATGACGAGGCAGTCAGCTCAGCGCCCAGGGAACGAGTCATCGACCTCGTCAGGTAACCCTGTCTGACTGACTGTCTGTCGGTCTGACTTATTGTCTCTGTTTATCTAGGGTATTCAGCATGGGTAACTATGTCCAGTTGTGCCAACAGCTGTTATCTCCCATGGCCCTTCAGGCGCCAGACTTTTCAGGCACTTTTTGCTTTGAGAAAATAATTTCATGACCAATTATTTCTGTCACCAAAACAAAGTAGAGACGTTACAAAATATTTGGTGAGTTGATGGCAGTAATTTCCGCGACACATCTAGACCATGCCCTTAGGGGGAACATCTTGTGTCCTGTCCAGTTTTTATTTTGTGATTATGCTCTCAGAAATGTGTCTTGTGTAGAGCGTAAACACGGCTGACAGTTGTTGTATTACTGAGGGATGACCAGACTTTCTCAAAGGGACAGAATGTTGTAGAGCTAGCGTCTGCCTTCGGTTGTTTATGTATTCAACTCTGAAAAGTGAACATTGTATTTTAGTGACTGCATTACCTGATTGGGCATCTCTCACATATTCCTATCCAATTATCACTGAACAAAACTCTGCCAAGAGCTTGGGTAATTATATTTACAATTATGTAGCAGACATATGATATTTCATTAGAAATTGATAAATGTCAGAGTCTGAAGTGAGGCTGTGTTCTTGCCTGTTTGTGGAGATAATAACATCTCATATCCCCAGATACCAGAATATGGTGTGTGTGTGTATGTGTCAGCTCACGTGCGTGTGCGTATGGCCATGCATGTGTGTGCCTCCATGCATGCGTGTGTGTGCGTGTGTGTGCTTGTGTGCGCGTCTGTGCCTGTGTGCGCCCGCGTGTCCCTTGGTTCATTACATTGGATTGGAAATCATTGATTTCCTGTTTACGTTGCCATTAAATTGAAGTCATTCACTGTAACTATCAGTCAATTAAATGTGCTTTTCTCCCTCCAGAAACTGTAAGGAGTCCATTATGTTGACTGTTGTCCAGCCATACCCTGTGAGTATCTTTATTTTTCGAACTGTTGGTTATGTTGTTTATAGTAATGGATGAAACATTGCTGCACACCTGACACAGGGATTGGTTTCATCCTGACCTCCATGCTAAATCTCTCTTTTCTCAGTCGCCCAAATCAGCATTCATCAGTGCAGCCAAAAAGGCCAAGCTCAAGTCCAATCCGGTCAAAGTGCGCTTCGCAGAAGAGGTCATCATTAACGGTCAGGTTCCGGTAAGTTCACCTCCTGTCACATGGTTGACCGTTGAATTTATCCATTTAACCTTTGACCACCAATTGAACTGACAAAAGTGATTTGTGTATATTTGGTTCACACTAATCTGTTTTTTTTTGTATAAGTAAGGCCCTGTTCTAATATCCACACCAGCATATCACTTCAAATGAAACAATGTATTGGGGATGCATTCTAAATGGTGTGCTAGTATGGATATTGCTATACAGACCCCTTGACTTTTTCCACATTTTGTTACGTTACAGCCTAATTGTAAAATGGATTAAAGAATTTTCCTCATCAATCTACACCCAATACCCCATACAAAGCGAAAACATGTTTTTAGAATTTTTTGCACATTTATTAAACATAGAAAACAGAAATACCTTATTTACATAAGTATTCAGACCCTTTGCTATGAGACTCGAAATTTAGCCCAGGTGCATCCTGTTTCCATTGATCATCCTTGAGATGGTTCTATAACTTGATTGAAGTCCACCTGTGGTAAATTCAATTGATTGGACATGATTTGGAAAGGCACAAACCTGTCTATATAAGGTCCCATAGTTGACAGTGCATGTCTGAGCAAAAACCAAGCCATGAGGTCGAAGGAATTGTCCGTAGAGCTCCGAGACAGGATTGGGTCGAGGAACAGATCTGGGTAAGGTACCAAAACATTTCTGTCGCATTGAAGGTCCTCAAGAACACAGTGGCCTCCATCATTCTAAATGGAAGAAGTTTGGAACCACCAAGACTCTTCCTAGAGCTGGCTTCCTGGCCAAACGGAGCAATCGGGGAAGAAGGGCCTTGGTCAGGGAGGTGACCAAAAACCCGATGGTCACTCTGACAGAGCTTCAGATTTCCTCTGTGGTGATGGGGGACAACTATCTCTGCAGCACTCCACCAATCAGGCCTTTATGGTAGAGTGGCCAGACGGAAGCCACTCCTCAGTAAAAGGCACATGACAGCCTAGTTGGAGTTTAAAGAGTCTCAGACCATAAGAAACAAGATTCTCTGGTCTGATGAAACCAAGATTGAATTCTTTGGCCTGAATGCCAAGCGTCACGTCTGGAGGAAACCTGGCACCATCCCTGCGGTGAAGTATTGTAACGAGTGTTGGGAAGCAAGTTCAGGGAGTGAGTGTTTTAATAAATAAAAGCAACAATGAACACGAAACACAAACAACGCACCGACATGAAAACAGAGTCAATAACACCTGAAGAAAGAACCAAGGGGAGTGACAGATATAGGGAAGATAATCAAGGAGGTGATGGAGTCCAGGTGAGTGTCATGAGGCGCAGGTGTGTGAGACGATGATGACAAGTGTGCGGGATAATCAGCAGCCTGATGAGCTAGAGGTCGGAGAGGAAGTATTCGTGACAAGTATGCTGGTGGCAGCATCATGCTGTGGGGATTTTTTTCAGCTGCAGGGACTAGGAGACTAGTCAGGATCGAGGGAAAGATGAATGGAGCAAAGTACAGAGAGATCCTTGATGAAAACAAGCTCCAGAGCGCTCAGGACCTCAGACTGGGGCAAAGGTTCACCTTCCAACAGAACAACGACTCTAAGCACACAGCCAAGACAACGCAGGAGTGGCTTCGGGACAAGTGTCTGTATATCCTTGAGTGGCCCAGCCAGAGCCCAGACTTGAGCACGATCGAACATTTCTGGAGAGAACAGAAAATAGCTGTCCATCCAACCTGACAGAGCTTGAGGGGATCTGCAGAGAAGAATGGGATAAACTCCCCAATACAGGTGTGCCAAGATTGTAGCGCCATGCCCACGAAGAGTTGAGGCTGTAATCGCTGCCAAAGGCGCTTCAACAAAGTACTGAGTAAAGGGTTTGAATACTTATGTAAATGTGATATTTTTGATAAATTTGCTAACATTTCTAAAAACAGTTTTTGCTTTGTCATTATGGGGTATTGTGTGTAGCTGGATGAGGGGGAAAAAACAATTGAATACAATTTAGAATAAGTCTGTAAATCAAGGTCAAGGTCAAGGGGTCTGAATACTTTCTGTGTTGGTTTACACTGTTTATCTGAGTAAATCCAGACAGGTCAACAATTATAGCAAGCAATATAAGGGAATTCCTTTGTACTGGAGTTCTTTTATGTCCTGCTTCCACCTAGAACACAGTGAAGGACAACTCTGTTCTCTTCACGTAGGCTACTGTATGTCTTGTATGTCATTCTTCTGTGTCTCCTTTCCACCCAGAACACAGTCAAGGACAACTCTCTCCTCTTCATGCAGAACGTTCTGAAGGTGTACCTGGAGAACGGGCAGACCAAGTCGTTCCGGTTCGACTGCAGCACATCCATCAAGGTGTGTGTGACACTTTGGGGAAAGGGGGTGGTTAGAGTGGCCCTGTTTCCATAATTACTGTGGCAAAATGGGAGGACATTAATGGAATATGGCGAGGGTACTCAACCTTGACTTGAAATGCAAATTGCATTCTAACCATCTTAGCTACACGGGGGCAGAAAATGAGAATACAAGTAAAAGATGGTCTTGTTTATTTTTTTTATCATTTGGTATTAGGACATTGAAATTGACCTTTGGTTATGGTGTTATAGGATGTTATCATGACCCTACAAGAGAAGCTGTCCATCAAGTGCATTGAGCACTTCTCCCTGATGCTGGAGCAGCGGACGGAGGGATCGGGCAGCAAGCTTTTACTCTTGCATGAGCAGGAGATGCTAACTCAGGTAGGAATTACTGTAGGCATGCTAACGCGAAGTCATTGGTTTGACCTTTACTTATCCAGGAAGTCCCTTTGAGGTCAAGCAACCTCTTATCTAAGATCCAGTTGAAGTCAGAAGTTTACATACACTTAGGTTGGAGACATTAAAACTCATTTTTCAACCACTCCACAAATTTCTTGTTAACAAAGCTTTGGCAAGTCGGTTAGGACATCTACTTTGAGCATGACACAAGTAATTTTTCCAACAATTGTTTTTCACTTATAATTCACTATCACAATTCCAGTGGGTCAGAAGTTTACATACACTAAGTTGACTGTGCCTTTAAACAGCTTGGAAAATTAGAGAAAATTATGTCATGGCTTTAGAAGATTCTGATAGGCTAATTGACATCATTTGAGTCAATTGGAGGTGTACCTGTGGATGTATTTCAAGGCCTACCTTCAAACTCAGTGCCTCTTTGCTTGACATCATGGAAAAATCTAAAGAAATCAGCCAAGACCTCAGAAAAATGTAGACCTCCACAAGTTTGGTTCATCCTTGGAAGCAATTTCCAAATGCCTGAAGGTACCACGTTCATCTGTACAAACAATAGGTGGCATCATGAGGAAGGAAAATTATGTGGATATATTGAAGCAAAATCTCAAGACATCAGTCAGGAAGTAAAAGCTTGGTCGCAAATGGGTCTTCCAAATGGACAATGACCCCAAGCATACTTCCAAAGTTGTGGCAAAATGGCTTAAGGACAACAAAGTCAAGGTATTGGAGTGGCCATCACAAAGCCCTGACCTCAATCCTATAGAAAATGTGTGGGCAGAACTGAAAAAGCGTGTGCGAGCAAAGAGGCCTACAATCCTGACTCAGTTACATCAGCTCTGTCAGGAGGAATGGGCCAAAATTCACCCAACTTATTGTGGGAAGCTTGTGGAAGGCTACCCAAAATGTTTGACCCAAGTTAAACAATTTAAAGGCAATGCTACCAAATACTAATTGAGTGTATGTAAACTTCTGACCCACTGTGAATGTGGTGAAAGAAATAAAAGCTGAAATAAATCATTCTCTCCACTATGATTCTGACATTTCACGTTCTTAAAATAAAGTGGTGATCCTAACTGACCTAAGACAGGGAATTTTTTTCTAGGATTAAATGTCAGGAATTGTGAAAAACTGAGTTTAAATGTATTTGGCTAAGGTGTATGTAAACGTCCGACTTCAACTGTATACCTGGCCCAGAGGGCAATTCATGACAGAGATCAATCAATGAATCAATAAACCAATCAATTTATAAAGTCCTTTAAACATTTGAAAAAGAGTGGAAGAAAGAGAATCAGAAATGTAACTGAACTAGACACCCCTAGCCCATATCAGGAGGATAGGTCTCAGTATGGAGCTCTATAGCTACAGGTTCAGGTTGTAAACATCCCAGAGAGAATGAAAGTCATTCGTCTGTTGCTATTCCAGAGTCACCCTAGTGATCCCATTCTGCTTCCTAAAAGCACTCCCACCTCGGCCTCTTCACTTAGTAGCTTATAGATAAGAGGCAATTCTATTCCAGCACTACACCACAATCACACTCCAAGCTCCTAGCTGAGACAGACAAAGTACACATCCCAAATGGCACCTTATTCCCTTTATAGGTCACTACTTTTGACCAAGGCCCATAGAGCATCCCATCGAGCGCTGGTCAAAAGTAGTGCACTAGGGAATAGGGTGCCATTTGGGACGTACACAAACACTCCCTGCTCAGTATTCATAGAGCGACTCAAGAGCACAGCATGATTTATCAAGTCCGGCACAGCAGGGCGCCTCTGCTTTCAATGTTTTAATGAAAGTGTACTGCGATCATAGTGAGGATATTATAATATGCATCACCATCATCCTGCATAGACAGCCCTGTGATGATAATCAATAATGGAAATAACCGATGAATAACAAATTATTATTATTTTCAAGGATGAAAAGAGTTATGTAATAGGTTTTGTTATGATTTTTGTAAGGGGCTGAAATCTGTAAACTCAATGCTCAAGACGGTACACTCTTAGGAAAAAAAAGGTGCTATCTAGAACTTAAAAGGGTTCTTTGGCTCCTACATGGAACCCAAAAAGGTTCTACCTGGAACCAAAAAGGGTTTTCCTATGGGGCCAGCCGAAGCACCCTTTTGGAACCCTTTTTTCTAAGAGTGTACCTGTGAAGGAAATAGGGAACGAGGGCAAACTACTGG
Source organism: Brachymystax lenok tsinlingensis (assembly GCA_030435695.1). Classification (NCBI taxonomy): domain Eukaryota; kingdom Metazoa; phylum Chordata; class Actinopteri; order Salmoniformes; family Salmonidae; genus Brachymystax; species Brachymystax lenok. The sequence goes on from CM059814.1 coordinate 47,071,487, forward strand.
CCAGTGTAGTACTTACAGTATATCTCCCTCTGCGTGTCTTAATGAATTCCTGTCCCTTGACAGAGGCCAAGAACTTGTCCAATGGATGTAAATTTGCCTGACTTGTATTTGCAACAATGACTCACCCTGTCCTTAGCACTGACCTTACCATCCCATTATGTCCTTAGGAATGAATTTACCTGACAATTTTATGAGGTTTGACATCATACCTAGCACCTTGAGGGACCTTGCATTTGATGTTTTCCATTTTGATGTGTCACATCAGCATACGTTTACAGTGCAGTAAAACATTCAAATATTTTCTCTTTCACACTTTCCCCCCTCCTTTTCTCACATTCTCTCGTCCTCTTTTTCGTTTCAGGTGACACAGAGGCCGGGTTCTGATAAGATGAAATGTTTCTTCAGAATCAGCTTCGTCCCCAAGGACCCGGTGGATCTGCTCAGACGGGATGCGGTGGCGTTTGAATACCTCTACGTTCAGGTGAGAGCACCACAGCAGACATGGCCCAATCATAGTGGAGCATAATACAAGACCGCACTCCTGTATTCTCAGGTGAACTTGTCTAACAAGCATTGAGACCAAAGCATGTCAATAATGGCCTTTTGATCAATGCATATCAAGTTCAAGTTTCCCATCCAAAATTGGTTGGTTGTCTAAGGTTTTCGGCTCATTCAGAACTTCATAATATTTGCTGTTCTCTTGGGATTGACTATTCAAAGCAATATTGCTCTATGTTAATGACAACAATGCCAGTTTCTAGCTTGGCCTTCCTCTACTTGTAAATATAACAAAATGTATCTATTTTGAATGGCTTTGAGTCCACTGGTTCTAACTGTCCCTCCTGGTCTTCCGTAGAGCTGTAATGATGTGGTTCTGGAGCGCTTTGGCTCGGAGCTGAAGTACGACGCCGCGCTCCGATTGGCCGCTCTGCAGATGTACGTCCTCACTATGACGACCAGGCAGATGCAGAAGGTCTCGCTCAAATACATCCAGTAGGTTCAGCTCCTTACTGTTGTTGTTGTTTACACTGACACATGGGCGATGGAGCTGCTCGAAAGGAGTCTTTGTACAGGTGCATAATAAGCATTGATAAATAGGTGACCACTAATTTGCATTATTTCCACGCCCTTGAATATCAAATGCCTTCTTACTTTCCAGAAAGGAGTGGGGTCTGGCCCTTTTCATCCCACCAGCAGTGATGACCAGCATGAAGGAGAAGAACATCAAGAAAGCACTGACGCACATCCTCAAAACCAATCAGAACCTAGTGCCTCCAGGAAAAAAGGTACAGTACGGATTCCATCGTCGCAGCTCGCTCTCTCTCTCTCTCGTGTGCTTAGCAGAGCTGCCCTCTAGAGGAGTGTAGCTGTCTCTTTTTTTTGTCTTTTTGTTGCTTCATCATCAATAATGTTGTCATTTGTATATTTGAGACTGAGATACAGTCAAAGCTATAAACAGTTAGTGTATTTTTGTTAACCTCGAGATGTTTTCCTCTGTCTTTTTTTCCTGCAGTTGACTGCGTTGCAGGCAAAGGTGCACTACTTGAAGTATCTCAGTGACCTGAGGTTGTATGGAGGGAGAGTGTTCAAATCCATACTTTTGGTAAGGCCACTAGTTGTAGCTTTCGCTATTTCAGCCATTGGTCAAATAGAAAACCAATCCGTATCCCTATAGATATTTTTCCAAATCCATATCCTGCCTTCTCTCTTTTATACTCTCTCTCTCTCTCTCTCTCTATCTCTCTCTGTCACACACACACCCCTATTCAACCCCAACACACACATACACACCCCTCTTCAACCTCAACACACACACACACCCTCACCCCCAACACACACCCTCAAAGCAAGGGGAGAAGCAGACAGAGGTGACCTTGCTAGTGGGGCCCAGGTACGGCATCAGTCACGTGATCAACGCCAAGACCAACCTGATGGCCCTGCTGGCAGACTTCAGCCACGTGAACCGCATCGAGATCCTTACAGAGGATGATATCAACGTCCGCGTAGAGCTACACGTCATGGATGTCAGGGTAAGGAGTGGGGCCTGAGGTGTCGAGTTGGCACTGTTAAGTGAGTGGCTTGAGGCTTGGGCGGCAGGTAGACTAGCAGTTAAGAGCATTGGACCAGTAACCGAAAGGTCGCTTGTTCGAATCCTGAGCCGGCAAGGTGGAAAAATCTGCCGTTCTGCCCTTGAGCAAGGCAGTAAACCCCCAACAACAACCGGGTGCCGATGATGTCAATTAAGGCAGCCCACCAAACCTCTCTGAGGAGTTGGTTTAAATGCGGAAGACACATTTCAGGTGAATGCATTCAGTTGCGCAACTGACTAGGAATCATTTCCCTAAAAATCTACAGATACCCATAAGGCATCATGCCCTGGTCAATATTTTAGCAGGCTAATAAGTAGAAAACACGGTTTGTACATAAATACTATTCTTGCAAGACCACATCCTTGTGTTCTGTAATGTTTTTATTTCTTTATGTTTGATCTGTAGCCCATCACGTTGATAATGGAGTCTAGTGATGCCATGAACCTGGCGTGTCTGACAGCAGGGTACTATCGACTCCTAGTGGACTCTAGGAGATCTATCTTCAACATGGCCCACTGCAACAGCATCGCTGAAGAAATGGGTTGGTCAACCTAGTACTGTGTGTGTGTGTGTGTGTGTGTGTGTGTGTGTGTGTGTGTGTGTGTGTGTGTGTGTGTGTGTGTGTGTGTGTGTGTGTGTGTGTGTGTGTGTGTGTGTGTGTGTGTGTGTGTGTGTGTGTGTGTGTGTGTGTGCACGCTTCTGTATACATGTCTATTATATCCAGTATTTTGTCAAATTGTTGAAGTGAGTTCTTCTATTAAACAACAGATCAGGACAATCTTCTGGAGTGGCCGTACAGCACTTCGTTAGGTAACTGTGAGGACCCCAATGCTGCCGGCCAGGACGAGCGTTACTGCAGTGACATGGACTTCTCTAACAATGGAGGGAGAGAGAACAACATCTCTCCCTACATCCCCGAGCCCCAACACCATACCCTAACCCTGCAGCAGAACGAGAGGCCGTCGGAGGGGCGGAGGAGTCCCCAGCCCCCACCTCTACCCCCCTCCAGAAACAAACCCCAAGACTCCCCCCGGAGCGCCAAGGTCTCCTTCATCTTCGGAGACCCCCCTTTGAACACTGTGAACCCCCAGAACTTTGTCTACGAGCGCCTGATGGATGAGAGTCCTGAGGTGCCCGAGCACACGCCCATAGTCTACTTGCACAACAACGTCAACAACACGGGGGACTTTAGGACCCAGGTGCCCGTGCCCTTCCAATTTGCCGACGGCAGGCCGCATGTGGTCTACAGCAACATCGGCGAGGAGCTGGTGGAGGAACCGCTGCTAAGGGACCTTTGTTATGCAGACACCACGGACGAAGCCGAGGATGAGGACGACGCCAGCTGTGAGGAAGACTCTACCGGGACGGGAGGGGGGGAGGGTGGAGGGGGCGGCACGACGGCGGGGAGCAAAGCCACGATCCTCACCCTCTCTGGCTCCAGCGATGACATCATCGACCTGACCTCACTTCCTCCCCCCGAGGGGTGCGATGATGACGATGATGATACCGACGGCGTCCTCCATTCGCTAAATCTCGCCATTGCTGCCCCGCCCCCGGGGTTCAGAGACAGTTCTGATGAGGAGAGCCCCGAGGGTCGCCTTTTGGCCACTGCCGACAACGATGACATGCCCGTGTCGCTGATCGACGCTGTCCCCACGGGGTCGCATGGTGAGGGGAGCGGCGGTGAAAGGAGGCTGGAGGATGCCATGGTAACAACCCTGCAGGCACTGGAAGCTCTAACCGTGTCCGAGGAGAGGCCACACCCACCACACCCACAGCGACCACAGCCCAACAGTAACCCAGGTCTTTACTACTACCATCATTATGCCAAAATCACTTAGGCCTATAATTTACAGCTGTTGTGCATACATGGCCTCGCTCTAGTTTTGATTTTTCAGTGTTCACTGTTGTGCATTGTGATCAGACCTGGCCAAAATTAGGTCTTCAAACTATATGTTGAACTTTGTTTAAAGTGATATAATAGAATTGTAGAATTGTACTCCTCAGAGATGACCGTTTAGAAGCTCAAATTATTCTATTTTTTCTCTTTGGCTCACATAGGTGTGCATATGTCTCGAGCTTTCAGTCCTGAGTCTTCCTCTGACTCAGGCAACGAGACCAACTCCTCAGAGATGACCGAGGCCACAGAGCAGGCCGCCGCCCACAAACTCATCCACGAGAACCATAGGCGCCTCCTTATCGCCACCTCCGAGGGCTACCAGCCTCTGACGGAGGAAAAGACAGACTTCCCAGTCTCGCCCAGAGTGGCCACCCAAAAGAAAGCCCACAGCCCCTCCCACCATCGAGACGGCAGGCCGCAGTCGTCCACCACACTCCCTAAACAGACCCTCCATCCAGATGACATAGAGCTGGATCCAGAAACCACTGATTTTCTGACTAACCTCTCATCCGGCTTCAGCAAGCGACCCAACTCCGTGGTTGTTGGAGGGAAACGGCTAAAAAAGTTGGCCGACACCAACGGGAAGTTCAACACGTTCAGTACCAGAGACGGACACAGGGGAAGCCAACTGGATGTGGAGCGTACCTTGTTCTGCGAGAGGCTGCAGAGAAGGCCGCGTCTTCCTCTACCAGAGAATTCCATCTCCATCATGGCGGAGAACCTGGCGGTGAACAGCCTGCCGAGGAGTCACTGCAGGCTGCCGCGCCCCCCTCCCCCACACCCTGAACGGACAGAGCCTGAGGAAGAACCGGGGGAGGCTGCAGTGGGGGACACTGGGGCGATGGGCGGCCAGGAGGAAGAGTACCTGTGGGGAGCGGCAGGTCCCTTCCCCTCCTCACCTAACAAGAAGCCCCGGGATCCCCCCGGTGGGCAGGGAGATGCCCCAGGGGAGCAGCTGCAGCAAGTGAGGCAAGGGGTTGCCCGGCTGTGTGAGTACCACCTAGCCAAACGGATCTCGTCCCTCCAGAGCGAGGCTCACAACTCCCTGCAGGGCTCCCAGTGCTCATCACTGGATGCGGGCTGCAGCACGGGGAGCTGCGCCTGTGGCACCCCAAATGATTCACCGCTCTGTGCCCCCGACGGCAACCACCACCCTCTCTCCGAATCTTCCACGTCCCTCAGGGTTTTCACCTACGAGGACAAGGCTCCCCATGGCACCCCGGGCCAGATCCCTGGGGGCAGGGACCTCCACCCCCAAGCAGACCCCACACTCCTGCGGAAGATGCTGCCCAACATACACCCTCCTGGGTCAGAAACCAGCAGAGAGGGTTCCCTCCGGTCGGCCAAGATGAAAGAAACCACAGGTAGTACAGTTAGAAGGAGTAACCTTCAAAATGATCTGCATGCCAAGACAGCCTGTGAAAGGGGTGCTAACCCCAAGGAGGGGAACGAGTCCTATAGGCAACTTATTAACTACCTGACAGTGAGCCAGATGCACCAGGGAGGCAGGCTGCACAGTGCAGGCCTGGGAGGGGGAGTCAGGAAGGACACTAGGAGATATATTACCAGTAATCCCCAACTGATAGAGATGGTTAGGAGTAAAGGGAACACCATTCACCGCTATCCCTGCATGCCCCCCTCATCCTCCTCACCTTTCCTCAGCCCGAGTCTAGTGAACCCCAATGCAGCCACCTCACAGGGTGACAAAGGCCCCAGGCCGTATCACTCCGCCACGCTGCCCGCTAAGTTGAAGAGCAATCCTGACTTGCATGCTCAGAGACCCGCTGACAGTCTTGAAGTAAGGCCCAGTGGCACAGAGAGGAGGAGTTCCTTTTCGGGCCTCGAGAGTGAGTTAGAGAGGGGCGCCATCGACCCTGAGGTCGAGCGGTTCCTGTCCCTGAGGGACAGCATCCATAGAAGGGGCGGGGGTGGGGGCATGGTCCACAGGCCCCCCTCCAGGGCGCGGAGTGTGATGTCCCAAAGCGGTGCCAGCATCTGTGGCCCAGAGAACTGGCTCAGGCCTGACTGCAGGACAAAGCATGCCGTCCGACAGGCTCTTAACGATTCTCTCTGTTTCTCTACTGCCCCTAGTGTAGCTCGCACAGAGCAGCTGGGGACGTCACTGGGAGCGGAAGCAGGAGATCACCCATCAGCTTTCACTAAGCAGGCCAGAGCCTGTGCCACGGCTCCGCCCCCTCCTCCTCCCCCACCTCCTCCACCTCCCCTACCAGCCAACATGAGCACCCACAACTCCACTGTGCCAAAGCAGGAGTCCACCATCACATACAGACAAAACCACATCCAGTCAGTCACAGCCAGCCTCCACCACCAGTGCGAGCCCAATATGAACAGCCTCCAGAGGGGCAGGGACTCCAGTATGAACAGCCTCCACTTGGGCAGGGAACCCAGCACCAACAGCCTGCAGCAGGACAGGGAGCCCAGCATCAACAGCCTCCGCCTGGGCAGGGAGCCCAGCCCCAACAGCCTGCTGCGGGACAGGGAGCCCAGCACCAACAGCCTCCACCTGGGCAGGGAGCCCAGCATCAACAGCCTCCACCTGGGCAGGGAGCCCAGCATCAACAGCCTGCAGCGGGGCAGGGAGCTTAGACGGAGCACCAGTAATGTAACTGCGGGCTCCGGGAGTGTGGAGGTGCTCTTCGACAAAGGCAGAACCAAGTGCCAGCAGCAGCAAGGACCAGTTGACCCCAAACTACAGAGGAGACCCACGAGGAAGAGGCTGTCGAAGAGCTACTCGCAGGGCTCGGTAGCGTCCACGTGCTGGTCGGCTGGTGGCAGAGACAGCCGGAGGGCCTCAGTGATGTTCCCCCTGCAGAAGGATGCCAAGCACTTGAAGGGCTCGCAGAAGCTGGACTCGGGCAGCCCCTGGAGGTGCCACGGTCCCTTCAGCTACTGCTTCTTCAAGAGGAAGAGCCAGGCGGAGGAGGATGAGGTAGAGGGGGGTGAGAGGGGCGAGAGGTCCAGGCGCTGCCGTGGCAGTGAAATGGAGGAAGCAGTGTCTATCTACGGCCCGGCCATGGACGCAGCAGGCGACCAGCTCTACAGCGAGGTTCTGACCAACATGAGCTTCAGCGACCGGCTGTCGCGCATCAACACGCTCAAAGACCGCATGTACGTTTTCCCCGTTGGCTTCTCGGACGTACGCCGTGACGCCAGCGAGCTCATCGCCCTAGTGCGCTCAAGCGTAGGCAGGGGGGACCGCAGCGGCCAGGTGCCACAGATCACAGCCGACCTGTCCCAATACAAGCAGCTGCTGTCCATCGAGTCTAAAGAGCTGGGGCGGGCATGTCGCAGGATGGCCCAGGCCCACGGCAGCCCAGAGGAGATGCTGCTGGCCATCACCTGCAGTTTCCAGGTGCTGTGCTGCCTGTCTGAGGCCTGCATGTGCCTGGTAAGGGGCCTGAGGGCATCAGCCGCCCAACAGCAGAGGGAGGTGGTGGCCAAGGTGGACGAGCTGGTCATGAACTACATCTGCCTGCTGCGCGCAGCCGAGGCAGCGTCCATCGGAGCGCCCAGCGACCACAGCGTCAATGCCCTGGTCCGCCACTCCAGCACCATGTCAGCCATTGCCAATGCACTCACCCGCTCCCTCAAAACGCTGCTTAGCAAGTAGTAGGACGCCAAGCCGGCGGCAACGTCTTTTGGTGTTATGTACATTATACAAAGCCATACAAGACCAGGCCTTTGTAATAAGAACTGATGTTATTATAGACACCCTTCTTCTTGTGTACAATTTATTGTCTATGTATATAATGTACATACAGAACATATGATACACTATATGAATATATACATTGCTATAGACATTTTGAGAGGTCATTGGGAAGACATGTACTCTTTAATGTGATATTGACGATACAGTTCTAGGTTGCAATGTGGAGAGGATTGACGTACTAGAGCACTGAAATTGCACTGCATTTAAAAATCCTTAGTGTAATTTCTAAATTATTTTGACATGTTTTTTAAAACAAATACAGAGGGCATAAAACTATAATGAAAAGACATAAAATATCTAGGCAAGTATCTTATTAAAGAGCTTTTAAGTCGATCAGGCAGTGTGTAATGTTTCATCATTTTTTACGTTCTTTCATTGTATGTGCTTTAATATGATCCTCTCTGGACTCAATGGTGTCCTTCAACATCTATTTATCAGATTGCATTTTATTTCTCCGACCATAAACATAAAAATCCACTCAATATTTTTTCAGCTTCTCTGACCAATTAAAATGTTTTACATATCTGAGTGTCATGGTGTCTTCACTTGCTATTTAATTTGCTCCACTAACATCTTGTAGAACAACTCCATTCAGTAAGAAAAATATGAACTTTTTTTCTACACCCTAGGCCTAGTAGCTTTCTCGAACTACAAAAAAATGCTACTGCCATTTTGAACATGAAAATGTTTAATTCCAAATTACGTCTTATTCATTTGGGCATAAAACAATATATTAATTTCAAGTGAACAGGAGGCCTTTCTTTCCTAGCGTGATGCTTCTCATGTGAGCATAGTATGAGGGAGTGTATCACCAAGGCGTTGACAAAGGTTTCTGTGTGTGGATAAAAGAGGCACTTGAGGTATCATCTGACTACAATCTCAGAGTTAAATCAAGTTAAACCACACAGATCCAAAGGCCTTAAAGGGTAAAGGGGGACTGTGAGGACATTTTGAATGATCACAATCTGTAAGGGACCATTCCTTTCTGACTCTCTGGCCAATGTGCTTTTCAAACCAACAGTACGTGTAACTAATATGCCTTGATCACACCAATAGCGTCATTGCTCAAAATAGTATGCAGCATCATCTGGATATGTGTGCAACAAAAGTTCAACACTCACCTTCTGCTACCATTTCTGTCAAGCCGCATACAGTTTGACGCACACATTTGATAAATCCAACATTTGCACCACACAGAACAAACTTCAAATGCCTCCGCAACGCAAAGCTGCAAGGCAAATGCAGCGTTACATTGGAAATGAATGTACTTCTGGTGTACCAAAATGCAATGACGCTGTCGGTGTGATTGAGGTGTTAGTCAGTCATAGTAGGCCTGATGTATGTGTGGCAGGACAAGCAAATACATTCTTTTTTTTTTTAAGGCCCAGTGCAGACAAAACACTTTTTTCACGGTTTTATATATATTTCCACAGTATGAGGTTGGAATAATACTGTGAAATTGTGAAAGTTATGATATGTCATTTTAGTGTAAAAGAAATACTTGGGTTTGCAAGGTTGCAGGGGGTGTTGAGTAGAATTAGATAGGGTAAATAGTGGAATAGGGTGGTGTTTTTTCAATCATTTTATTGAGGGCTAATAGTTGGCAGGATAATTGTTCCTTTTCCCCGACTGTATAATACCGTATACCAAATAATTTTATGCAGGTACGCCGTGAATAGCCTCAAATCTAGTACAGTAGGTGGCAGTGCATGCACCTGAATTCGGATGCGATCCGCCACAACAATCGCAAAGAAGAAGATTTAGGAAGCGGCACTTCCGCTCTACCATGCAAACACGATTCTCCCTTCCTTTTCAGTTTTAGGTCTCCTCTCGTGCTGATCTGCTATGCGTGGGCTACAGCGATAATAAGTTAACTTGTTAGCTAACTTGCCCCTTGAGGGATAATTGTTGCATCCAAAATCTCCCACTCGCATAACCAAATTGAACAGAAATATTTTGGACATGCCGAACATTGTGCTTTTCAGCGGGAGCTCCCACCAAGACCTGTCACAGAAAGTGGCTGATCGCCTCGGACTGGAATTGGGGAAAGTGATAACGAAGAAATTCTCCAACCAAGAAACATGGTAGGTTTATTTTTTACGGATTTCTCGTCTGTCTTTAGATAAGTGCATGATTTGCTAACTTACCAGCTGCGTTAGCTGAGCTAGCCTAGCAAGCTCACTGGTGTTGGACGTTAACTTACTGCAGCCTGGGTCATGCATGCACATGTGCGCAGGAGTAGTACGTTTGCCAGCTATGCGAACGTCACTGAATAACGCTAGCTTGCTGACGTTATTACACCAATCCCTACATTTACTAGTTAGTTATCTAGTTATGTAGTCCCATGGTCGCGCGTGCTGGTGTTCATTGTTGAGTCGTAACTTTGCAAGATACAACATGGTAGTTTGCGAAAAGACTCACGTGACTTGATAATAGCCACAGTTAGTGTAAACAGAACCACCTACTGCAGCAACAGAGAACAAGCCCACGTTCAGTATGGAAACGTCTTGAAACGTTGCAGCTACAAAATGTAATGAAAATAATTGAGTGATAACTGTGCATGTATCCTAGTGGGTAAGAGGGTTGGGCCAGCAACCAAAAAGCCGCCGGTTTGAATCCCCTAAATGGAAAAATCGGTCGATGTGCCCTAATTGTACTTTGTTAGTCGCTCTGTATAAGAGCCTCTGCTAAAATTTAAAATCCAATATAGTTTATCATTTACACACAATGTTTTTTTTATCCGAATTGTTCCTATAATTGTTTGCCCTGCTGCCACCCCCAAGTTCCATTTTAGCCTGAATTATGTCATGTGCTTAATCTAGGTTCATTTCTAGCGAGTAAGCAAGCTGACCTAATTGTTCAGTAGAGATGGTAACTACATAAACCTGCACTGGTGCATGTCGACTATACAATACTTGCAATATGATGCAACGGGTGTGAGTGAGTTCACTGCACTGCCCCATGAACCAAGGTGAGCTAAGGTCTCCTATTGATTTAGCCTAGCCACATTACTTGTGCAGTAGTGGGTCTTTGTCAGCTATATTAATACAGTAATCTGCTTTAGAATTTGTGGATACTTTTGGAGAAAGTTTAGCCTGATACTGGGACACCGATAAATAAGATATTATTGTGGGATGTCCTCCTAGGCAAGGACATAGTATTAAGTAGATGATCATTGCAGAGGATAGTCTTGTACTCCGCTGGCCCCTCCCTGGATTTTGTGTTAAATGCTCTACAACAAAGCTTTCTCTGCCCTTAACCTTGTTCTGAACACCTCCAAAACAAAGGTCATGTGGTTTGGTAAGAAAAATGCCCCTCTCCCCACCGGTGTGATTACTACCTCTGAGGGTTTAGCGCTTGAGGTAGTCACTGTCCTCCTCTCAGCACAAGTGAAGCTGCAGGCTAAGGTTAAATCTAGACATGGTTTCCTTTATTGTAATCGGCCCCTCTTTCCCCTAGCTGCCAAACTAACCCTGATTCATATAACCGTCCTACCCATGCTATATTATGGAGAGGTGATTTATCGATCGGCAGGTAAGGGTGCTCTCGAGCAGCTTGATGTTCTTTACCATTCGGCCATCAGATTTGCCACCAATGCTCCTTATAGGACACATCGCTGCACTCTCTAATCTTCTGTAAACTGGTCATCTCTCGTCGCATGACCCACTGGTTGATGCTTATTTATAAAACCCTCTTAGGCCTCACTCCCCCCTATCTGAGAGATCTACTGCAGCCCTCATCCTCCACAGACAACACCCGTTCTGCCAGTCATATTCTGTTAAAGGTCCCCAAAGCACACACATCCCTGGGTCGCTCGTCTTTTCAGTTCGCTGCAGCTAGCTACTGGAACGAGCTGAAAAAAACACTCAAACTGGACAGTTGTATCTCTCTTCATTCAAAGAATCACTCTTACTGACATTTGTGACTGCTTCGCATGATGTATTGTCGTCTATCTTCTTGCCCTTGGTGCTGTTGTCTGTGCCCAATGTTTGTACCGTGTTTTGTGTTGCTACCATGCTGTGTTTTCATGTGTTGCTGTGGTGTTGTCTTAGGTCTCTCTTTATGTAGTGTTGGGGTGTCTGTCGGGATATGTGTTGTCCTATATTTTTATTTTTCGCCCCCGTCACCGCAGGAGGCCACCATTGTAAATAAGAATTTGTTCTTAACGCACTTGTCTAGTTTAATAAATAAAAAGTATGAAACACACTGAGAATCTCACTGCCGATAGGTCCTTATCACAGTGGGAGGCCGTTCTTTCTCTTGCAAGAACAAAAGCGGAACCTGTAGCAACGAACCTACTGATTCTGATACTGATAGAATCGCAATGCTCGTCGGTGGCACTCAATTTGACTTAGAGCCAATCAGAGAGCACAAACCCTCGCGTGGGGGAGATAGTTAATATTGCCTGCTAACATTAATTTCTTTACTAAATATGCAGGTTTAAAAATATATACTTATGTATTGATTTTAAGAAAGGCATTGAGGTTTATGGTTAGGTACATTGGTGCAACGTCAGTGCTTTTTTTCACGAATGCGCTTGTTAAATCATCACCCGTTTGGCGAAGTAGGCTATGATTCGATGATAAATTAACAGGCACGCATTGATTATTTGAAACGCAGGACAAGCTAGTTAACCTGTTACGGCTCCAATCCTGTGAACGGGATCGATTTTTGACAACATCCAATGAAATGCAGAGCGCCAAATTCAAATTACAAACATTCATCAAAATACAAATGCTGCACACCTTTCAAAAGCTTAGATTAACAAGAGTCTAACAGCATTGTCAGATTTCAAAAAGGCTTTATGGCGAAAGCAGAACATTTGATTGTCTGAGGACAGCGCCCCACTCAATTAGCATAACATAACCAGCAGAGGTGTCACAACTCAAAAATAGCATAAAATCAATTGCTTATCTTTGATCTTCCTCTGATGGCATTCCCAAGCGTCCAGGTTACACAATAAAAGGTCATTTTGTTCGATAAAGTTCCTCTTTATATCCATATAGCTCCGTTTGGTTGGCGCGTTTTGTTCAGTAATCCACCTGCCCAAAGGCTTTCATCCATGCAGACAAACGATATCCCAGAAGTACCCGTAAAGTTCGTCAAAAAAGTCAAACAGCATTTGTAATCAATACTCAGATACACTAAAATGAATATAAACTATAATATTTCAGACGGAATATAACCTGCTGAATAGAAGAGAAAAAGAACTGAGCGTGCATTTCCTGTTACGCGCAAAATCCAAAACAGGACACTTGACGTGAACTCAGGAACAAGTGGTCTTACTCCCTTGATTTTCATGATTGAAGCTTCCAACCTTTTTCTAAAGACTGTTGACATCTAGTGGAAGCCATAGGAACTGCAATCTGGGGGTTAAACTGAGGCTTTGAATAGCTGGTCTATTGAAAACAGTGTGACATGACTGATTCAGACATCCCGGATGGATTTTGCTCAGGTTTTTGCCTGCCATATCAGTTCTGTTATACTCAGACATTATTTTAAAAACTTCAGTGTTTTCCATCCAAAGCTACTAATTATATGCAAATCCTAGCTTCTGGGCCTGAGTAACAGGCAGTTTACTTTGGGCACGTTTTTCATCCGAACTTCAAAATACTGCCCCCTAGCCCTAAGAAGTTAAACTAGTAATAACTAGGGGCAGAATCTGCGAAGGACAGCAGCGGGAGGAGGGGGGGTCAGGAACAACCAGTTTAAAAAAAATCTTGTGTGTCTTAATTATTTCATCAAAGTGTGCTTAAAGCATCAGACAAGCTCAGTGCATACTGTTGATGTTATATATGGTAAAATACACATTTAAAAAACAATCGATTGGTCGAAAGAACACTCGGTCGACCACATTTCTTTTAATACTCTGCAACAGTCCAAGTCTGTACAGTAGCGGTGGGTCTCGTGTCTCCTCACGTCTGGCTTACGCTCTCCCCTTAGAACACAGATTCCCTCGTGCCTCCTCTTCTGTGTGGTTCAGATAGGTGGACAGGCTGTTGCGTTTATTGCCTCTCTTGGTCAGATGTGAGAACATGACTCCAGCGGAGGTAGGGAAAGGGGGTTGTCCTGTATGGAATGTTTCAGACGTTTCTTTTTTACTTGTTTTAATGCCTGCAACTTGTGGAGAGGATGGTGTGTGTGTATACACTGATTCCCGGATGTCTGCTTTTCCACACGCACTTTCACACGCACTTTCAAATGAGAGTTCTCGTGTGAGGCTAGTTAGTCGACGTTAAGCTCGTTCTGGTCACTCCAATTTACTGCACCATACCTCCATTAGTCCTCCGCTTTTGGCGTGCAGTTATGATACTGTGTTACAAAATGATTTTTAGTGCAGTATCTTTCATGAGTAAGTAGCAGTTGCCCTTTTTGAAGCATACCTCGTAGGGAGGGAGATGGCCTAGTTGATAAATGTCCTTGGTGAGAAGATTATGATCAGCCTTCTCCGTCAGGGTATACGAGCTACAGGCGTAGAGCGATAAGAGCAGGAGGGATGAGGATGAAGGGATGATCTTCTCTACCTCGGTGTGGAGGTGAGAGGTTCCATGGTGGTGGTAAGAATTATGCTCCTCATCCTTTCCTTAAACGACTCAAATACCAGTGGGTCGCTAGCGGGATCATCCCGACACTACCAGCTAAAACCTGTAGCGCCAGATTTAAAATCCGAAAATTGAATTATTAAACATCCAGCTATATACAAGTGTTCCATACTCATCAAAAGCTCTGTTTCTAGGCAATATCACAGCGTTGTCAGATTTCAAAAGGCTTTACTTAAAGCAGCACATTCATTTGTTTGAGGGTAGCACCTCACATATTTTCCAATAGCCATGTATCGATTAGCAATCATGGCACACACATAACACATTTCACAGCGAAAACAAAGTAATTACCTGTTGAAGAACTTCTGCTGAGGTCTTCCTAAGTGTCCAACGAAGACAATCCATGGTTCTTTTGTTAGAAAAAGTAACGTCTTTTATCCATAAATCCTCCATTTGGTTCATGCAAAACGACAGCCTCCATTACTCTTTTGAAACCTTGGCGCCAACTCGTTCAAATGTTACCTATAAACTTGTCCAAAAACAATCAAACATAGTTTTAAATGTATCCTTAGGAACCCTTTACGTATATGTACTATTATAAATCAGCCGGAATATAAACTGAACGCTAAAAACGATAAATAAGGCACAGCGCGCCTTCTCATGCACGCTCACTCTGAAGAGTTTTCATAAGGTGGTCTCGTTCCATGCTGTTTATCAATGGCGAAATTCCCAAGATGGAGTAAAACACTCTCGTGGTTGATGACATCATAAGGAAGCGACGTGCACTGAGTTCACATGCCTATATATGGTCATTTTGGATAGGGAGGGGCTCAAAAATGAGCAATGTGTCAAAATGACTTTTTTCAGGACAGAGATTCCTCAGGGTTTTGCCTGCCAAATGCGTTGTGATTGACCCACAGACAAATGGTTAACAGTTTTGGAAAATTCAGAGTGTGTCCTATCCAATGGTACTAAATATATGCATATCCCATTTTCTGGGCCTAAATGGGAGGCATTTTACTTTGGGCACGCCAGGCTCTCCAAAACAGTCAGTTTTTCTGCTGGAGCCGGTGTTAAGATGACACTAAATAATAATGCCGCTTCTCTTGGTCAGCGTGGAGATCGGGGAGAGCGTGCGCGGTGAGGACGTCTACATTGTGCAGAGCGGCTGCGGCGAGATCAACGACAACCTGATGGAGCTTCTGATCATGATCAACGCGTGCAAGATCGCCTCATCGTCCCGCGTCACCGCCGTTATCCCCTGCTTCCCCTACGCCCGGCAGGACAAAAAAGACAAGGTAAGCCTACCTGCTGGGCTGCTCCCAGGCCCAAAGAAGTCACTACTATGATTCACTGTGTGGTGTTCAGTATGTAGTGCAAAACGTAGCATATATACAGTACCAGTCAAAAGTTTGGACACACCTACTCATTCAAGGGCGTTTCTTTCTTTGTACTATTTTCTATATTGTACAATAATAGTGAAGACATCAAAACTATGAAATAGCATATGGAATCATGTAGTAACCAAAAAAGTGTTAAACAAATCAAAATATATTTGAGAATTTAATGTAGCCACCCTTTGCCTTGATGACAGGTTTGTGCACTCTTGGCATTCTCTCAACCAGCTTCATGAGGTAGTCACCTGGAATTAATTTCAGTGAACCGGTGTGCCTTGATAAAAGTTAATTGGTGGAATTGATTTTCTTCATGTGTTGTGACAAGGTAGGAGTGGAATACAGGCGATTGCCCTATTTGGTAAAAGACCAAGTCCATATTATGGCAAGAACAGCTCAAATAAACGAAGAGAAACGACAGTCCATCATTACTTTAAGACATGAAGGTCAGTCAATCCGGAAAATGTTGAACTTTGAAAGTTTCTTAAACTGCAGTTGCAAAAACCATCAAGCGCTATGATGAAAATGGCTCTCATGAGGACCGCCACAGGAAAGTAAGACCCAGAGTTAACTCTGCTGCAGAGGATAAGTTCATTAGAGTTACCAGCCTCAGAAATTGCAGCCCAAATAAATGCTTCACAGAGTTCAAGTAACAGACACATCTCAACATCAACTGTTCAGAGGAGACTGCGTGAATCAGGCCTTCACGGTCGAATTGCTGCAAAGAAGCCACTACTAAGAAGAGACTTGCTTGGGCCAAGAAACACAAGCAATGGACATTAGACCAGTGGAAATCTGTCCTAATTTGCGATTTTTGGTTCCACCCACTGTGTCTTTGTGAGACGCAGAGTAGGTGAACGGATGATCTCCGCATGTGTTCCCACTGTGAAGTATGGAGGTGGTGTGGGGGTGCTTTGCTGGTGACTCTGATTTATTTAGAATTCAAGGCACACTTAACCAGCATTCTGCAGAAATACGCCATCCCATCTGGTTTGTGCTTAGTCCCACTATCATTTGTTTTTCAACAAGACAATGACCCAACACACCTCCAGGCTGTGTAAGGTCTATTTGACCAAGGAGAGTAATGGAGTGCTGCGTCAGACGACCTGGCCTCCACATTCACCCGACCTCAACCCAATTTAGATGGTTTAGGATGAGTTGGACCGCAGAGTGAAGGAAAATCCGCCAACAAGTGCTCAGCATATGTGGGAACTCCCATATATTTTTTACCTTTATCTAACTAGGCAAGTCAGTTAAGAACAAATTTTTATTTTCAATGACGGCCTAGGAACAGTGGGTTAACTGCCTTGTTCAGGGGCAGAACGACTGATTTTTTAACCTTGTTGGCTCGGGGATTCGATCTTGCAACCTTTCGGTTACTAGTCCAACGCTCCAACCACTAGGCTACCTGCCGCCCCATATCTGCGAACAAGACTGTTGGAAAAGCATTCCAGGTCAAGCTGGTTGAGAGAATGCCAAGAGTGTGCAAAGCTGTCATCAAGGCAAAGAGTGGCTACTTTGAAGAATCTCTGAATTAGTTTTACACTAATTGGATTATTATATGATTCCGTGTGTTTTCCTAGTTGTCTTCACTATTATTCTATAATGTAGAAAACAGTTAAAATACAGAAAAACCTTGAATGAGTAGGTGTCCAAACTTTTGACTGGTACTGTGTATATACAAACATTCATGCATCTCCTATTGAACGTTTTCCCCAGTGTTGGATTCTGGGGTAAACTTTGAACATTGTTATACTCAAAGCATAGGAACATTAGTTACAAAAAGATACATGAGCTTGGGAGGTAATGAAGCTTGGGAGGGGCTGAGTGCAGGGAAAACAATTTGTGACAGTATTGATAAGGGGAGAAAATGTTCAAGGCTCATATCACTTAGTTCCCTGCTTAGCAAGAAGGATGCAGTGTTTGGGTGGAGTCTCCTTATCTCTAGAGTGGGGTATGAATACCACCCCGGGGGAAGCCGTGTCTGTCTAATTACAGCTGTAACCACCCTTTGTGAAGAATTCAACTTGGTTAAGCTTCTCTAGTGTCCGTGAGTTATTTACTTTGAAAAATTAGAACCTAACACCAGGCCGACTTGATTGGCATGTCATCCAATACCTTCTGTGTTACTACACAAAAACCATGCGAGAAATACAGCATCAACCAAATATAGCTGTAGGTTTGAATCAGAGCATGGTTCATCACCCGACAACAATCAGGCCTAATTCTCGTTAACAGTTCATGCTAATGTTACTTAACTGAAAGGTGACGTCAGGCATTCCCAGAGGGGAGAAAAGGTTCACAGACCACGCTGATCTGGTAAATGATTCACACACTGTTCCAGTTAATAAAGTAACAACAGTTTCCTCATGTAGCAAGCCACAGTTGTTCTGAGGCCTAACCTATATTCCACCGTTTCTCCCTCTTTCTCTCTCTTATCAACCCAAAGACAGTGTATCAAGAACCAGTTACCATCATGAGACCCTAAGCACGAGATCTCTAACGTTGTGGAGCATATTTAACCTTTATTTAACTAGGCAAGTCAGTTGAGAACAAATTCTTATTTACAATGACGGCCTACTGAGATGCAGTGCCTTAGACCGCTGCGCCACTCGGGAGCCCTATTATGTTTTCTAACATGAAGGTGTAACATGCCTCAAAGGCCCCTCTAACGTAGTGGCATACTGTAGCCCAGTGTTTCCCTGCTCCAGTTCTCCAGTGTACCCCCAACAGCACACAGTTTTGTTGTAGCCCCGGGCTGACTTAACTGATTCAGGGTCATGTCTAGCAGGGATCCTGCTAATGTCAGTGACGTCATAACTTGTATATTCGAGGTCACGTTGGAGATTTATGCAATTTAGCTAACCCCTTTCCTAACCTTTTAATGTTCCTAACCTGCTTTGAAAAGTCACTTCTGACATTAGGGGCATCCCATCTAGTCAAAACCCTGATTCGACTCATTGAGGGCTTGATAATTAGTTGACACGTTGCATCAGGTGTGCTTGTCTGGGCCTACAACAAAAATGTGTGCTGTAGGGATTACTGGAGGATGAGTTGGGAAATACATCTATAGCCTATACAAACACTCGGATCTACAAGTTCTAGAACAGGACATTACAGATTTCAGACAGGGTTTACTTATGTTTGTAAAGCAAAGTTCAATACAAGAAGGATTTAGATGGGGTATGTTTACTTATGCCAAATGATTGATGTTTAATTCCACATGTAGGCCTATCGCTGTTGTCTTTTCCCTGGGGCATGTTATATCAATTCATGGCACTGTGGAACGTGACCTAGTACAAAATAGATGTTGAAACAAGCGTCCTGCCAGAGTTGAACGTGTGTGTGTAAATAAAGTAACCTGTGAGTTGTGATTTGTCCCCTGAAACCAGAATCTCTACGGTCACCTTGTGCTACAGAGGGCTGTGTGCATTAACCGCAGAAGACAAAGATGTCTGTGTTGAACACGTGACAACCTGTAGCCAATCATCTGTTGTCAGTCACCTGACCTGGATTGTGTTCCTTGTGGAGGAGCAGAGGATTTAGACTTCACTAGTTATTTAAATCCAGGGCATTTTACTGTAGGACTACAATTGTTGCCACGCTGAATAATTAAATTGTGTGCTTCGTTTGAAAGAGCCTGTAACTCCCTCTGTGTCCCAGAGTCGTGCTCCTATCTCAGCCAAGCTGGTGGCCAACATGCTGTCTGTAGCCGGCGCCGACCACATCATCACAATGGACCTCCACGCCTCGCAGATCCAGGTAGGCAGCATCCAACACATCACCGTCACAGCAGTGCAATTGCAGGGTGCAGTTTCCACTGTCGATAAATGAAATTCTATTGAATTGAAACGACTAGTAGTAGCTCAATTTTAGTTTCATTCCAAGTTATTGCAGTGACGTCTAAAGTTGTCGCTATGTTTTTGCTCAATATTAGGCTAATCAGAGAGGCTGTGTATTATCATGTTAAAGGGGAAATGTTTTAAACTTCTCTGATCTCTCCGTAGGGATTCTTCGACATCGCCGTGGACAACCTGTATGCAGAGCCTGCGGTCCTCCAATGGATCCGGGAGAACATTCCAGAGTGGAAGAACAGCTGCATTGTGTCCCCTGACGCTGGAGGAGCCAAACGGTAATAACCAATTCAATGTGGCAGGGTCACATGAACCAGATACGGCTGGTCCTGAGGTCTTCAACAATGTGGAAAAGCTATGGGGAAAGTCCGAAATGTTTGGACCCGTTCATCTCTCCCTTGTTTAACCTGTCACTGGTGTTTCTTTGTACTTGTCCATCTTCGAGATGAGTTATGCTAGACTTCTGGAGGTCATGCGAATGAGATGCTATTTCAGCTGAGCGCTGACATGCATATCTCATATCTCTTTGTTTTAATTTCCTGTATCCAGAGTGACCTCTATCGCTGACCGTCTGAATGTGGAGTTTGCCCTCATCCACAAGGAGAGGAAGAAGGCCAACGAGGTGGACCGCATGGTCCTGGTCGTCGACGTGAAGGACCGCGTGGCCATCCTGGTCGACGACATGGCCGACACCTGCGGTACCATCTGCAAAGCTGCTGAGAAGTGAGTCCCAGCAACCACACATATATACACGCACACAGCTCCTAATATCCCCAATATTATTCTACCATGTCCTTGATCTAGGTTATTTGTGTTTGGCTTGTGGTGTCAATACAAGTCGGTATTGTATAGATGGTTGCTATGTATGCTCATCTGTTGATCTCACAGTATTGGTTATTGACCTGAACCATTGTATCAAACCTAATGAGAGAGATTGTGTAGAGGGGGAGAAGTGATGTGGACATTCAAAATCCACTCAGGGTTTTTTCGGCATCAAAATGGGGGCTTGGCCAAATGTAGAGGCCTTCCTGTTTGCTGCCGTTACAAAATGTAGTTTCCTGCTATTTTTATTTTGCTGTTTGGACATAGGCGGCCTGAGAGAAAAGGAAAAAAAGCCTGGAAGTCGTTATCATTTGTTCCAGTCTCAACCACGGCTCCTGTTTCACTGTCTCTCTCTGAAACTCTTCAACCTTTCACTCTTCTAATTGATGCTTGTGCATATTTCATTTTTCTACTTTGCTCATATGCATTATTTTATCCGACTTTCAAACGCAGTTTCCATATTACAGTCACAATTTTTTTTTTTTATATTACACAACTATCTCTAGATTGATTGATGCCGGTGCGATCAAGGTCTATGCTATCCTCACGCACGGCATATTTTCCGGTCCGGCCATCGCACGCATCAACGATGCGCCCTTCGAAGCCGTGGTGGTCACCAACACCATCCCCCAGGAGGAGAAGATGAAGTCATGCCCAAAGATACAGGTACCCACTGTCCAGATGGGCACTTCCTGTTTACTCACACGTCCTGGTACCTTTTAGCCAATGAGGTTTGAGGAATCCCTTTGTTGATACATGCAGCATTTTGCCTCTCCCATGTCTCAAAACTGTAGCTTGCTGCTGTTAGAGCTAACCATTCCAACCAGGATTGATTGGCTGCCTTATAGGTTACCTGACCTGAGGCACTGGTTGATGGCGGTCTGCCATAGTGATGTATATGATGTTGTATTTCTGTGGTCTCCACCAGATCATAGATATAGCCATGATCCTGGCTGAGGCGATCAGGAGAACCCACAACGGTGAGTCGGTGTCCTACCTCTTCAGCCACGTACCCTTGTAAAGGATGGCCACAAGCAGAGGGCACAGCGGCCGTTTCTCTCCTCATGGTCCAATCAGCTCGCACCCTCATCGACCACGCCCTCCCGGAAGTCCTTAAACCCTGACGGGTTTGGGCCAATTACACGTGACCGATTCCTGAAGGCCACACTCCGTTTCGTGTGGAGACCCAAGAAAGAGTATCACTTCCTCTTTGAGACCAGCAAGTTTCTATTTATGCGTATTACCATGTTAAGATTTCCTTACTGTGTTTGTTTCAATATCATGCTTTGTCAGCCTTGCCACTCAAGGGATCTGGCTGTCATTTTAACCAAAGGTCCATTGCCTAACAATGTTCCTGTGTGTTGTACCTCATTTTCCTTACATTTCACTATAAATGAAAGCATTCCATTGTGTGATGTCACTTCTTGATTTGTCTGACTGTTCTAACCAGCTCCGTGTAGAATCTGCAACACTGTTGGTTTCAGAGGCACCTTTGTTTCATCAATACACGCCGATTACGAAATACCAGGGTCCTTTTCACTAGACTCAAAACGGTAGCAGAAAGGGAGGGACTATCTGTACAAAAATGCCTGTCTTCATTTTCTGTTGTGAAATGTTGCTATGGTGTGTGATAATCAATGCCACCCAGGGATGTTTAGTCATCAACAGCTGATTTAAAAAAAATATATATATATATATATAAAATATATTTCTTTAACGAGGAACATTTGGTTAGTGTGGGAGTTAAGTCAAGTTTTTTTCTCAAAGATCCAGAGTAGAGGCTGTATTTGTTAAACCAGCAGATACCTACATAATGTTTAAGCATCTAGCATTGTCTCCTTAAAGTCCCAAAATTGTATCATGGAATTCAATTTGAGATATGAGAGAGACAGTTGTTGTAAGCATTTCAACATTTTCTGACATTCTAGTTAAAACATTCTACTTTCTTTAGTGCCACGTAACAAGGCCAAATCTGATTTGCCGTTTTAGTTTTCATTTAGTTTGCACCTGGTGATTCGCTCCCTCTTGTGGCGGACTGGTGTCATTGCAGGGTCTCATGCTCACCTTCGTATTTCTGATCATTACAATCTTGAAATTGCTCATTTACTAAAACTCCAACACCACTACTAGTGCCCAGTTTTTCAAAAGTTAACTATTCAGATATCGGCAATCGGATAGGATTAAATTAATAGAACGGGTATCCACATTAAAGTCAATGATACACCCGCTCTATTTATATGCATTTCATTCGATCCGATTGCCTTGGGTGTTGTTTTTAACTCCTCAGCGTTCATTTTTCTCCTGTTGTACGGTGATTGTGCGCCAAATGCAGTCTTCAGAATGAATTAGCGGATTGGTTGAAAACTGCTGGCGGACAGGCAGCTAAACGTATTATAATGTTTCACCACCAGGGTTTTCATTGACAAACTTTGACATTGCTGTCTTACTTTCTTTGACCTTTGGTTACTGAGGATCCTCAGATTAATTGTTATAGACAGTACACTGTTATTTCCCTGTGGGGGCGTGATCCCATTGGAAGATAGGAGTAATTAGGTGGCCATATGAGGAGCATGGTGTGGCTGATGGCTACAGACATATATATATATATATGCCTACTACCCTGACGGTTGGGGGTGCATTATTACTGCCTTGCCACGTTCTGTATTGGGGAGTTGGCAACAATTTCTCAGTAGACATGAGGACTGTCTAATGACATTTTTGACTCCTTAGGGATGGATAGTGGCTGATGAAAAGATCCATAGTTGGCATCCAGGTGCTTACTAGGTATTTAATCTGAACCAGGCCAAACTGTCACACAACCATAACATACTTCACAAAGAGGATCATCAAGAGAAGTGCTATTAGATAGTTATAACTCAAATTGCTTAATAGTAACTAACAATAGATTCAATTTGCCAATGGGAATAATCATATGCGTTTGTTCATAGAGACCATATGACTACTTGCCCACGCCGAGTTAATAGAAGGGACATGTTCTTTGCTCTTTTAGAAATGAAAGGGTGCAAGAATAAGTCACATAATAATGGTGATAAATACAATATGTGGTACTTGCCTCCATTACCCAGCAGGTGGCGTCTTGTGCATACTTCTCTCTGTGGTGCCTGAAACTCGGTGAATAAAGTGATTAAAAACACATTTGTTAAATTTTGGACACGTATCACGTCTCCATAATTTGCTCAAAATTCCCGCCGTTGAAAAATGAGGTTCAAATGTAATCTAATTTTAATATAGCATGTATTTCCTTTCCAAATCGCTCCTGGATGGGGAGCTGTATGATGACGTCAGAATCTCTCATTTGCATATTGCTCAGTATATATACTATGCTTGCGCAAAGGCGGGACACACTGCTGCAACGCAAAGCCTGGAGAAGTACCGTTAGTCAATCAGTCCAACTTTGGTAAGCACTGATATTCATATTAACCTTATGGTATTGGTCATATAAAAGTACTGTACCTAATATCTGCTGAAATGCTGCCAGAATAGTGTAACTATCCTGAATGTATCCTTGCGAGAACATTCTAACCTGTACCATGCCAATGACAAAAGATGCGACTATAAAGATGTTTGGATGGATACAACCGATTTTTTGAAAGAAACATCTAGCTAGTAAATAGAAACTAATGGATATGTGTTCTATTTGGGGTTCGTTCTGTAACACTAGCCATATCAGTCCATATCCTTTGTTCAGATTCTTTGTGGTGGTGATAGGCTACAGTCAATTGTCTTAAGTCGTGCGTAATAACATTTGAAGTGTGCCTTTAGATAGTATGTTATGACACGTATAGTCATGAATGGGCCTATTTGAGGGAGTCAGGCTCGCAAATTGTACCCCATCTTCGAAGGTAAAGCAGATCTGGGCGGTGGTTCTCCAGATTTCGCTGCCCAAGGGATAGGCGAGTCTTAGACCATACACGTGGAATTAGTCTGATCAGCATTGTAGACAAATATTTGTTCATCAAATATACAGTATTTTTATTTATCTTTATACTTTAGCCGTTGATGTGAACGCATAGTTGGTTATGTGTGGCCAACCGCTTTTTTTCTTTTCGGCGTTCTCAGCATGGGAACGCGTATTGTTATGTAAATGTTCATTTTGGGGAATATTAGGCGCCATTCATTGTGGGGTGCGGTTTTGTGCCCCTGTGTGTGACATGCATGGTCCCTGAATCGGGTAACGGGATGTGAGGCAAATTTCACCAGGCTCAGCTTGAGGCGAACAAAAGAATGCAGGCGCACTACTTACACGTTTAGGTCACATCCCTAGTTGCGCACTTGATGAAAAGCTATTGTGTCTGCAGTGCTGTCTGCGCATATTTTTAATTAAAACAATGCTTCTCGTTTTGACAGACACTTCGCAATCATGTCTGACAAGCCAAATCTCGAGGAGGTCGCCAGCTTCGACAAGACCAAGCTGAAAAAGACCGAGACGCAGGAGAAGAATCCGCTACCGACTAAAGAAAGTAAGGATACAGACATTTATGCAAAAGTCTGACATTATGATATGACACATGAATACTATATTTTAAAATACATTTTCCTTTTTGAATAGACCTATCCCACTGGGCACACACTGGTTGAATCAACGTTGATTCCACGTTATTTCAATGAAATTCCGTTGAACCAATGTCTGCCCAGTGAGCTGCATCATAAGAAGGCTACTGTACTGTAGGCCTACTGGTACCCCTATAGAATATAATCCTACCTTTTCAATATTAACATTTTGCCTCTAAGCTACGCTACAGTAGACATGATAGGCCTCAGCTAAGTGAAAGGGTGTTGCCAGTGAGATTCTCATCACTGTTCTTTTGTCTCTCTTTCTCCCTGTCTCTCTCTCTCTGTCCCCAGCCATTGAACAGGAGAAGCAGGCGTCATCGTGAAGACCATCCCTCCGTCATGCACTGTACACCCCTTCCTCCTGCATTGCCTTCTTTTCACTCACTTCTTTTTAGCTGTATAACTTGTCAAGAAAACCCCCACCAACAACACAAAGCTGTCAACAACACAAAGCTGCACTGCGATGGATGACCATCCATGTCCAGGCGCTGACCCCGCCCCTCCTACCACCTCCACCAATAGAAGAGCAGGCCCTCGCCTAGCCAGGCCAGGAATGAGGAAGTACTACCAACCAACCAGGGGCGGTACGGTGGACGGTCCCAAAGTTGTCGGCTGTGGTGTCCAAACATCAGCAAGGGGTAGAGAGGGCTACAGGATGGGGGCGTGGCCTTGGATCTAGGAAGTTACATCCCTCGTTCGACATCCAATTTCCTGTGTGGACTCTTGTCGACCTGGAAACACACGCCCCATCCGTGTCCGGCTTTTTTTAAATTTTACTTTCGGAAAAATGCACAACCTTTTTTTGTTTTTACACTGGTAATATGATTAACATACCCATTGGTTAATACAAGTTTTCTGTCAGATATCTTTTTATCGAACCAAGGATGAAAAAACAGAATCCATCTAGTCTTGGGAGATACTCGTGTGGAATTTATTTGCGTTGATGTTTTTAAAACGTTTATTGTGCGTTGACCTTTTTTATCGATGTGATTTGGGATAGCTTTTTGTGTTGCACCCTGTCTCTGAATTGTTTAATATTGTAAGGAAAGAATATCATTACTGGAAATTAATTCCATGTGTTCTGCAGTCAATCAAATTATTTAGAGTTTTCTAAAGTCCCAACAGTCATGTTAATCTACCACACACCATTACCAATAATGGAAACAGTGAAATGTTGTAATACAAATAAAATGTGTTTCTATGAAGTGAATTGCGACATGCTTTCTTTATCCATGCATTTTTTTTAACTTAGTGGACCACCCACGTTCTGTATGTGTCAACTAAGGCCAATACTCTGGTCTGCCGACTGTAACCCACATTTCGTGCTCCACACGACCCATGGGCCATGACCCTTGAACCTGCAATTTTTTTATCATGTCAGCAGTCAAGTTTTCAAAATGCATCATCATGATGTGGCAGGTGACACTATGCTTCTTGAAAATCCTATATCTTGACAACTTGACTGCTGTCATGCAAAACATTTTGGGACTGAAATCAACAGTGGACTAATACATATATTTAGAGAGCTTTGAGTAAATGTTCCCTTTTTTAAAGGCATATCCAGGACATTTCAATGAACAATGCAGTACTCTATTTCCAGAAAGATCCATGGGCACGTTGATGATTAAGGCCTTTTATCCCATGTTTATTGGGGAATCAGATGTCTCGGACTCAGCGTTGATTATCACACACATTCAGTATCAGCTCAGGCATTGTAGACACTTCTAGTTGAGTGAGAAAAGGAGTGGTTGTTCATATCTACTGTTATTCATGACAGACACATAGAGTATTTCTTTGTAGGCCATGTGAACAAGTGTGTATGGATGTACAAATTTCAGTGGCACTGTGTAGATATAAACTCTTGACAGAAGACTTTATTTTTAAACGTTCAAAGAAATATAATAAGCTCATAATAAACATCAGTAAGATTCACCTCTCAGTTAGATTTTGTATGAGTTAGCAGTTCTTTGTCCTCAGTGTGGTCAGTAGGGTGTTGCCTCTCTCTTAAGTTGGGGATTTATTCAGCCCAACTCCCTTCAGCTTGAATTAGTGTTCGTCTGCAAAGCCTAATGGTATTATCGTGATATTAGACACTCCACTTCCTGCCGATGGACAGACCGATGACAAACATACTCACCTCCATCCATACACAAGCCAGGCCTGTTCCACTTCACTTCCTTATCAATATAAAAAAGACAAGTTGCGGATTGGGCCTTTAATGATGACACTGTTCGTATTGTATGTTGCGACTGCAATCAATTGCGATAACTGAAAATAATGAAATCTTGAGATGAATACTGCAGTCTACTCTGTTAGCATTGTTGTCCATCGGCCATGTGCTGGTGAAAAGAGAAAGAACACAGTACTGTACAAGGATTTCAATCCAGTCCTCATTCCGGCCTGAAGTGTCCACAAAAGATGTACAAGACCTAACAGTAGGTAAATCCCACGTCAGTGTAAGTAGATTGATGTTAAATCGGTTACTCTTAATAAGGCATTCATCTGCTGCCCGGGCTGGACAAGGCTGAGGACTCCTGAGATAGTCCGAGAGAGAGAGAGAGAGAGAGAGTAGGCCAGGGCCTCATTCTCACACCTCACGCTGCTCACATGCATGGGCACTGTGACCTCACTGGATTAACCCCATAACACTCTCTCTCTCTCTCTCTCTCTCTCTCTCTCTCTCTCTCTCTCTCTCTCTCTCTCTCTCTCTCTCGTTCATAGTCGCCAACTGACCAGCCCTTTTGAAGAACGTTATTTACCAAGATTAATGTACTGTATAATATTCTCTAAATAATATTAGCAATCCAATAGTGTGGTGACTCATATCTTACGTCTTAATATGCCTATGTGCATTTGGGCGTGCATAATGAGGTGGGGGCGGGAAGGTGACAAGGCTGTACATCGGGTCAGATGTGTCACCGGGGGGACTGAGGAGCGGGCCGGGATGACCTACCTTGTAACCCATGGTAACAGCTGCATGGAACTGCTGCTGAGTCACTTCCTGGTTTATTACTCTGATGCTTGTTGTGGATGATCACGGTGTCCTACCAAGCACTTTCCCTGGGTTTGCAGTCTAAATAGAAAAACCTTTATTGTTATTTCTACCCATTTTAAAGCCACAACCTGGACTTTACATTTCATTCCAATGGCAGTCACTGGGTAGGGTATTCCTATATCTTTCATTGAAATTATAATTGAACAGCAGGAAATATCCCATATTGTTAATTTAAAGAGTTGTGTGAGAAATAAATACACAGACAAACATTTAGGGTGGCCATCTAGAACGAGCTCATTCCATCTCTTAAATTCATTCCTCTCCACTGTGGATTTTGAAATCTGTGACCGCCTCCATGGGTCCAGTTCCACAGAAGTCATCTATTGTTTGAAACTGGGCACAGATAGATGGCCATATTCATTGATGGATTGATAGATTGATTCATTGATGGTTCCTGTACAATCATTCCTTCCCTGGCTGCAGACATACCCTGCAGAGGCCAATGGGAGGCCGGTTAGCTCTTCACAGGCAATTGCACATGGTCAGTGCTCTTTAATGTCCGGGGCGCTGGGCACTAAATAGATACATGAAGATGGGTGTGAGAGTGGGTGTTGATGCTCGGCAGCACAAGCGAACAGCACCAGCTGCTCTCTCTCAAGAGCAGTGTTGTTGTGCCATAGGCAGGCATAGCTACTTATTGGGGACTGTTGATGGTATGTAGGCTACAGAAGACGATTGTAGACGATGTGCAATAAAATGTGTTCAACTATGCCATATCATTGTGAAATATTTGTCTGATTTGTGATTACTAGCATTGATATGCTCCATTGATATAATGAAAAATAACAAACAATCTGTTTTCAATCTTTCAATCTGATTGTTCATGGATGCTTGATTTCTTTCTATACAATGGCAACTCAAGATATGTGTGGCGGGGACATTATATACAAAATTGTTTAAAGTGGCTAGTGATACATTGTTACATCCAATTCCTATGTTTAAAGTGGCTAGAGATTTAAGTCAGTATGTTGGCAGCAGCCACTCAATGTTAGTGATGGCTGTTTAACAGTCTGATGGCCTTGAGGTAGAAGCTGTTTTTCAGTCTCTCGGTCCCAGCTTTGATGCACCTGTACTGACCTCGCCTTCTGGATGATAGCGGGGTGATCAGGCAGTGGCTCAGGTGGTTGTTGTCCTTGATGATCTTTTTGGCCTTCCTGTGACATCGGGTGGTGTAGGTGTCCTGAAGGGCAGGTAGTTAAACTCTGTAACTGTTTCAAGTCACCTTTGGCTTCATGTTGAAATCCCTGGGCAGTTTCCTTCCTCTCCGGAAACTTAGTTACGAAGGATGCCTCTCTCTTTGTAGTGACTGGGGGTATTGATACACCATCCAAAGTGTAATAAATTACTTCACCACGCTCAAAGGGATATTCAATGTCTGCTTTCTTTTTTTTACCCATCTACCAATAGGTGCCCTTTTTTGCTATGTTGAATCTGGTCTTTGTGGTTGAATTTGTGTTTGAAATTCACTGCTCGACTGAGGGACATTACAGATAATTGTACATGTGGGGTACAGAGATGAGGTATTTGTCACGAATTCCGCCGAAGTCAGTCCCTCTCCTTGTTCGGCGCCGTTAGGCGGTAGACCCCACCGGTCTTCTAGCTACCACCGATCCACTTTTCAATATCTGTTTGTTTTGTCTTCATTATACACACCTGGTTTCTATTCCCATAATTACATGTTCCTTATTTAAACTTTCCCCCATGGTTTTGTGCGTTTGTTCATTGTAAAGTTGGTCTACATTGTGAGCGTGTTGTATTCTACTACTTGGGATTTTGTAGTTTATTGAGTAAAGATACGTGACTACTCATCTTTGTTGTCCTGCGCCTGACTCCGCTTTTCATGCTACACGCAGACGCTTTGACAGAAACACGCACCACTAAATGGAGTCAGCAGGAGCACACAGCCCTCCTTTACCTGTCGAGGAGCGTGTCCAGCAGCATGCGACCATGTTGCAACATCTCGGCACAGCCATGGATCGCGTGCTGCAAACAATGGAGCGATGGGAGAGAAGAGGTCTGCCAGCGCCTTCACCATCACCTCAACAACCCCCACCGCTGTCCACCCCTCCTTCACCTGGTCCCAGTGGGATAAGACTCGCGCTTCCGAGGGAATATGATGAGACGGCTGCCAGGTGCCAGGTGTTCCTACTCCAGCTGGAGCTCTACCTGGCGACCGTCCACCCGGCTCCTTCGGGACGCGAGAGCGTGTCCGCCCTCGTCTCCTGTCTATCAGGGAAAGCCCTGGAGTGGGCCAATGAGGATTTCGCCTGCCGGTGAACGCCTGTTTCACCTACGACAGGGGACGAGGAGCGCACAGGACTTTGCATTGGACTTCCAAACCCTGTCCGCCGGAGCGGGATGGAATGACAGGGCCCTGATCGATGCAGTTTGCGCGAGGACCTCTTTTGGAAACTGTCCAGCAGAGATACCACCCTTACGTTCGACCAGCTGGTGGACCTGTCCATCCGGCTGGATAACCTGCTGGCCACCCGCGGACGTCCGGATCAGGGTCCGTCAGTTCCATCCCCTAGCACCCATGGAGCTGAGATGTGCTGAGCTTAGGGTGACCCGGGGAAGGGGCCATTCCCTGCACAATCTGTGGCCGCAGAGGGCACACTGCTGGTCGGTGTAGGGGGGGTTCCTCAGGGAGTCGAGGCAGCAGGCAGAGCACTGTCGTGTCACCCCAGGTGAGTAGGCACCAGACTCTCCTCCTGTTGCTCACATGTTTGTGTTTATAGAATTTTCTGAGTTTTCCCCACATTCCCAGCATAAGGCACTCGTAGATTCAGGTGCAGCTGGGAACTTTATTGACCGTTTATTTGCCCATAGTTTAGGGATTCCCATTGTTCCTGTTGATATCCCCTTCCCTGTGCATGCCTTAGATAGTCGACCATTAGGGTCGGGGTTGATTAGGGAGGCCACCGCTCCACTAAGCATGGTTACGCAGGAGGGAATCAGTCTCTACCTTATAGATTCTCCTGCGTTTTAAGTGGTGCTGGGCCTACCCTGGTTGGCCTATCATGACCCCAATATTTTGTGGCAACACAGGGCTCTCAAGGGATGGTCACGAAAGTGCTCTGTGAGGTGTGTAGGTGTTTCCATCGGTGAAACTACGGTGGAAAGTCCAGACCAGGTCTCCACCGTGCACATCCCCTCAGAATATGCTGATTTGGCTCTCGTCTTCTGTAAGAAGAAGGCGACTCAATTACCACCCCATCGACGGGGGGATTGTGCGATAAATCTCCTGGTAGACGCAGCACTTCCCAGGAGTCACGTGTATCCTCTGTCACAGGAGGAGACGGCAGCTATGGAAACATATGTCTCTGAATCCCTGGGACAGGAATACATTCGGCCCTCCACTTCACCTGCTTCCTCAAGTTTATTTTTTGTGAAGAAGAAGGATGGAGGTCTGCGCCCGTGTATTGACTATTGAGGTATCAATCAGATCACTGTGAGGTACAGCTACCTGCTACCACTCATAGCCAGTGCGATCGAGTCAATGCACAGGGCGCACTTCTTCACAAAATTGGATCTCAGGAGCGCTTACAATCTGGTGCGTATCTGGGAGGGAGACGAGTGGAAGATGGCATTTAGTACCATCTCAGGGCACTATGAGTACCTCCTCATGCCGTACGGGTTCATGAATGCTCCATCAGTCTTCCAGGCATTTGTAGACAACATTTTCCGGGACTTGCACGGGCAGGGTGTAGTGGTGTATATCGACGACATTCTGATTTACTCCGCTACATGCGCCGAGCATGTGTCCCTGGTGCGCAAGGTGCTTGGTCGACTGTTGGAGAAAGACCTGTACGTCAAGGCTGAGAAATGTCTGTTCTTCCAACAGTCTGTCTCCTTCCTAGGGTACCGCATTTCCACGTCAGGGGTAGAGATGGAGAGTGACAGCATTTCAGCTGTGCGTAATTGGCCGACTCCCACCACGGTAAAGGAAGTGCAGCGGTTCTTAGGGTTTGCCAACTACTACCGGAGGTTTATCCGGGGCTTTGGTCAGGTAGCGGCTCCCATTACCTCACTGCTGAAGAGGGGACCGGTGCGACTGCAGTGGTCAGCTGCGATGGACAGGGCTTTTGGTCACCTGAAGGCTCTGTTTACCTTGGCTCCCGTGCTGGCTCATCCGCATCCCTCTTTGGCATTTATAGTGGAGGTGGATGCGTCCGAGGCTGGGATAGGAGCTGTGCTGTCTCAACGCTTGAGTACGCCACCTAAACTCCGCCCCTGTGCCTTCTTTTTCGAAGAAGCTCAGCTCGTCGGAGCAAAACTATGATGTGGGGGACTGGGAGCTGTTGGCTGTCGTGAAGGCTCTGAAGGAGTGGAGGCATTGGCTTGAGGGGGCTAAACACCCTTTTCTCATCTGGACTAACCACCGTAATCTGGAGTACATCCGGGCGGCGAGGAGACTAAACTTTCGCCAGGCAAGGTGGGCCATGTTTTTCACCCGTTTTGTTTTCACCCTATCCTACCGACCAGGTTCCCAAAACACTAAGGCAGACGCACTGTCCTGGATGTTTGACACAGAGGAGCGGTCCATAGATCCCACTCCCATACTTCCGGCCTCTTGCCTGGTGGCACCGGTGGTGTGGGTGCTGGACGCGGACATCGAGCGGGCTTTACGTATAGAGCCCACTCCAAATTATAACCTCTACCCGTTCCACAACGGCCTGTCGGTGGACTTCTTGACGGATCTTCCTCCATCATAGGGAAACACCATGATCCTGGTCGTTGTGGATAGGTTTTCTAAGTCCTGCCATCTCCTTCCTTTGCCCGGTCTCCCTACGCCTTACAGACTGCGGAGGCTCTGTTTACCCACGTCTTCCGGCACTACGTAGTGCCTGAGGACATAGTCTCTGATCGGGGTCCCCAGTTCACGTCCAGGGTCTGGAAGGCGTTCATGGAACGTCTCTCACCCCGAGAGTAACGGGCAGGTGGAGAGAGTTAACCAGGATGTGGGTAGGTTTCTGCGGTCCTATTGCTCCGCCACACCTCCACTAACCTCTCTCCCTTCCAGTGCGTACTAGGGTATCAGCCGGTTCTGGCACCATGGCATCAGAGCCAGATCGAGGCTCCTGCGGTGGATGAATGGTTTAGGCGCTCGGAGGAGACCTGGGACGCCGCCTATGTGCACCTGCAACGGGCCGTGAGGCGGCAGAAGGCAAGCGGGGACCGGGTCTGGCTCTTGACCCGAAACCTGCCCCTCCGCCTGCCCTGCTGGAAGCTGGGTCTGCGGTATGTGGGGCCATTCAAAGTCATGAGGAGACTGAACAAGGTTTGCTATAGGTTACAGCTTCCCCCAGATTACCGTATTAACCCCTCGTTCCATGTGTCTCTCCTCAGGCCGGTGGTGGCTGGTCCACTTCAGGAGTCTGAGGTGCGGGAGGTTCCTCCGCGGGGGCCCCGGCGTATGCTGTTCGAGCCATCTTGGACTCGAGGCGTGTTTGTTTGTGCGTGTTTGTTCATTGTAAAGTTGGTCTACATTGTGAGCGTGTTGTATTCTACTACTTGGGATTTTGTAGTTTATTGAGTAAAGATACGTGATTACTCATCTCTGTTGTCCTGCGCCTGACTCCGCTTTTCATGGTACACGCAGACGCTTTGACAGTAGTCATTTAAAAAATCAAGTTAAACACAATTATTGCACACACAGTGAGTCCATGCAACTTATTACGTGACTTGTTAAGCACATTTTTAAACCTGAATGTATTTAGGCTTGCCATAACAAAAGGGATGAATACTTATTGACTCAAGACATAAACATTTTGAAATACATAATTCCACTTTGACATTATAGGGTTTTGTGAGTAGGCCAGTGGCAAACAATCACAATTTAATATATTTTAAATTCAGGCTGTAACACAACAAAATGTGGGAAAAGTCAAGGGGTGTGAATACTTTTTTGGGGGTTATGTGTGTATCGTTTTTTTATGTTTTATTATTATTATTATTATTATTGCT
Source organism: Brachymystax lenok tsinlingensis (assembly GCA_030435695.1). Lineage (NCBI taxonomy): Eukaryota > Metazoa > Chordata > Actinopteri > Salmoniformes > Salmonidae > Brachymystax > Brachymystax lenok. The sequence goes on from CM059814.1 coordinate 47,105,419, forward strand.
AAGTATTACTGCACTGTTGGAGCTAGAAACACAAGCATTTCGCTGCACCTGCGCAAATCTGTGTACACCACCAATTAACTTTGATTTGACTTGTCTGAGGCCAGTATCTTCTTATCACCCCACCCAGACAGTCTGTCTGAGCAAACAGTAGTATGCCCAGTAGCATGTATCAGTAATGACTCTGATGTGTAACTACACTGCATTCGTCCAAAGACCTGACAGTAGCGCCTGTATCCATCTGCCAAGATACAGTGTGAACTGTTCTGCACTCCACAAGACCTATGTCTACTTGTCTAGAGCGACTGTTACCTGTATTACAACATCACTGTTTCATGTGTAACATCTTTCATACAGGTTGTGATTGAGCTGTCAGGTATTAGCCTTGATAAGAGCTACAGTATGTAGGATGCCATCGTGGGGTCGAAGGTCATGTTTGTTTGCGATCACAGGAAGTGACTTCATACACCCTTTGAAGACATATGAACTGCAGGGATCTGTCAGGGATCCTTGTCTTGCCAGGTGATAGGTTTTTTCATCATGTGAATTAACGCAAAAAAGGGAGGCAAGGCTATACTACCCCTTACAATGCAGTTGGGAAATTGTAGCTTTACTGTTGTCAGCATTTATTACCCTTGTTGCTTTGCTACGTGATACAATCGCTTATCAATCTCGTATCTGTCACCGCATCATTGGTTGTCTGTGTCTTCCTCATCAAATGTCATGTAATTTTTAAAACCATGTCCTGGACTTAAGCCGGAGCCATGATCGACATCTTCATCTCTGCAATCAGTTGTATCTTGGCTCTGGTCTCATAGATATGTTATGTTTTCTCTGCTCTGCCCCAAGAAAGAAAGGTGTGTCAATGCTAGTCTCTGCAGAATAAGTTGGGGAGAAATGGGTCTCCCCTTGTCTCTACATGCTGGGTGTGGTACTATATAGTTGGCTATAGAAAAGAGACTGCTGCCGAACTATGTACCGCACTCCTGTAGACTACACCCTACTCTATTAGACTAGCCCCAGTAGGCTGGAGATCAATGATGGCTAGTGGTGTTGACTGTTCTCCATTCCATGTCTGTACTGTAATGCGTTAGCCGAAGTAGAGGGGAAATCGATGGGCACTGCTTGGACAGCACAGCTAAGCACAGCGTCAGTCCACCCATGGCGATCGACTCATGGTGATTTGATGAAGTGGCATGCTGGTGCTGCTGACAGTAGTTATCAACTCAAAGATGTTGACTTTGATGTTGATGTTGACTCAAAGATGTTGACCCCGTGTCTGTCTGTCCTTCTGTACAGTATGTCTGTGCCTTTGCATGTAAACGTGTGTATGTGATCAAGTCTCATGTTTCGCATTCAAGTGTGCGTTAGTCACCTTTAGCAGCATCTGCCTGCCTGCGTTGCCTGCCTGCGTTGTTCCTCCACTCCTCGTTAAGAGGTGGGAGGTGTAAACATAGACAATCTCTCTTTATAACTGCAGTGAGTGACAGTGATGTCATTTACACTGAGCAGGAAACTGTCCCCGACACACTAAAAACAAGTGTGTGCCTGTGTGTGCCCCCATGCATGTGTGTGTGTGTTCATGCCTAAAACCACAGAGATATCTGAGCCATTTCTCACTTCTTCTTCCTCTGAGACAATGCAGCTCTCTTCACTCAGATTTGTCTCTGTCTCTGTGAGACTGTGTCTGGTGTTGGGTTTGCAGTGAGACTGTGGAGTCACAGTATTAATTATATTGTTACAGTAGGGCCTAAGAAGGATAGAGAGAGAGAGCTCTGGTTAATTACCAGCCCTTGTGCCAACGATGTAAGACTCCTGTACCCCACACATACAATTATTTGTTTGGTCCCTCAGTCGAGCAGTGAATTTCAAACACAGATTCAAACTCAAAGACCAGGGAGGTTTTCCAATGCCTCACAAAGAATTGCACCTATTGGTAGATGGGTAAAAAAAAAGCAGACATTGAATATCCCTTTGAGCATGGTGAAGTTATTCATTTCACTTTGGATGGTGTATCAATACACCCAGTCAATACAAATATATAGGCGTCCTTCCTAACTCAGTTGCCAGAGAGGAAGGAAACAGCTCAAGGATTTCACCATGAGGCCAATGGTGACTTTAAAACAGTTACAGTTTAGTGGCTGTCATAGGAGAAAACTGAGGATGGATCAACAACATTGTAGTTACTCCACAATACTAACCTAAATGACAGAGTGAAAAGAAGGAAGCCTGTACAGAATAAAAATATTCCAAAACATGCATCCTGTATAAGGCACTAAAGTAAAACTGCAAAAAATGTGGATGCAAAGCGTTATGTTTGGAGCAAATCCGACACAACACATAGAAACACCACTAGAAAATACCACTCTTCATATTTTCAAGCATGGCGGTGGCTGCATCATGTTTTGGGTACAGTATGCTTGTCATCGGCAAGGACTAAGGAGTTTTTTGAGGATAAAAAGAAAAGTAATAGAGCTAATCCTAGAGGAAAAGCTGGTTCAGTCTGCTTTCCACCAGACACTGGGAGATGGATTCGTCTTTCAGCAGGACAATAACCTAAAACACAAGACCAGATAGACACTGTAGTTGCTTACCAAGACGATATGGAATGTTCCTGTGGCATAGTTACAGTGTTGACTTAAATTGGCTTGAAAATCTATGGCAAGACTTGACAATGGCTGTCTAGCAATGATCAACAACCAACTTGACAGAGCTTGAAGAATCACAATCCAGGTGTGCAAAGCTCTTGACTAACCCAGAGAGACTCACAGCTGCTATCACTGCCAAAGGTGTTTCTAACATGTATTGACTCGGGGGTGTAAATAAGGTATTTCATTTTCACAAAATGTGCAACATTTTCTAAAAACACATTTTCACTTTGTCATTATGGGGTATTGTGTGAGATTTTTTTTTATATTTAATCTATTTTGAATTCAGGCTGTAACACAATGTGGAATAAGTCAAGGGGTATGAATGCTTTCTGAAGTGAAGTGATATATACCTCAGTTAACATACAACGGTGGACAAAGTCTCATGTGATTGCTTAACCCTCAAACTATTACCAGAATATCTCTTGGCCATCGGATTGACACGGTGTGGAGATCCTCAACAACTAATCGTTGGGATAATAAAATGATCAGAATTATCATGCTGCTTTGGGAATATGTGAAGGAATAGCTGAGTGGAACTGGAACGTTCAATATGAACATTTCTAATGGATAAAATTGGGCCCTTTTTCCATTGTGTGAGTACATGTGTGTCTGTTTGTGCGCATGAATGTGTGAAGTGTGTTTTGTCTGTGACGGCAAATATTGTGTCAACTCACTGTAGCATTGCTCACCTCGAATGCTACTGTGTCCTTGTGTGAGCATGAGCCAATAGCGCTAACTGGTGATTCAATCATTCAGTCTTACAGCATACTCAGTCAAAATTTCTGTGATTTTTAACACAAACTATGTGCCACAAAATGCTATTGTGTTCCCTTATAACACTCTTCCTGAATTAGGAATAAGCATTAGGCATCAATCCGCCTGAATCTGTTGTTTGGGCCCATGTGCTATTTCTTATCCCTTAAAGCTACAATCTGGGATTTGTTGTATAGCAGAATAGCGAACCAACCATTCACTTGTTTTGGTTGAACAGATTCCCAGATCCCAAACTGTAGCTTTAACTAAAGCAGTGGAACCCAGGAGTCTTACATCGTTGGCCCAAACATTGCTCAATGATATGTGTTCATGTTGATCTCTATCTAGGTCGAATTTGTTTCAGCTTGGTTCTGTTTGCTGCCTCTGGAGATGGTTATTAGTGTAATGATGACGAATAGGGACCTATAAAACTGTCTTATTTTTGGCTCCTTATCGATGAATCATCTCTTGCCAGAGCCCTTGAGCCAAAAGGTTCATAGCTTTCTCATTCGCGTATCAAGTCTGAAATCATAATTAATTAATTGACTAAGACATAAAAGAAACGACTTGTGTGGGCTGTATGGATGACACACGTGTTGAAAGACATGTATTGTACAGTATATTATTGGTCTGTATACATACAACGGACTACAACGCCAGAGGCCATCCATGAGTCATGTGGCTGGAATCCACAGTAGGGGGAAACAGCGCCACTGACCGCCCCACCACCGTTGTTATAGTGTTTGTTGCCGAGCTGAGGAGTGTCGCACATCATTGTACATTTTTATTTTTGCAGTACATACATATTTTGCTCTTCTATCAGGTGTGCAATGATGTCCGAGGGGAAAAAACTGTGTTTATTGTTTGTAGTACGAGAACTAGGAGTACTTTGCTGTTGTAGTATCGCAAACGGACGTGGCTGTTTCACCATTAAGGATTCCAGCTTTAAGTCACGCACACATGAGAAAGAAAACTTTTGACTCTCTATATTTGAGATGGGACCCCTTAGGCAAACTGTATACAATGACATTAAAGTGTCCAAATAAATCCGGGGTATTCTGCCAGAAGGAGGGGTCAACCGCAGAATACTCTGGATGCATTTGGCTGTGTGTGTGTGTGTGCATGCGTGCGGTGTGCCTGTGTGTGTTTGTGGGGGGTTCAAAGGCTAATAATGAGATGACTGTCAGTCTGATTAAAACACGACTTCTCCCTAACACCTTATAGGGAATGTGTTTGTTCTGAGCTTCCATTTTGAGCGCGAAGGCCGGTACGGCTGCAATAGCGTCTTCTGGTATGTTGATTAGTCAAAAAGGTCAAGGTCAGCAGGAACGCAGAATCAACAACAGCAGACACACATTTCTCCAGCACAAGGTAACCAATCCAGGATGTTGGACCATAATCATGGGAGCAGGAACTAGCTGTAGTGGAGCGCATGCAGAGTCAAGGTGAACAGCACAAACTAAACCAGGTAGAAACCAGGTAGAAACCAGGTAGAAATGTGAGAAGGACTGTAAGCATGTAGCAAGTACATAATGTCTCACATGCATACATACACACACACACACACACACACACACACACACACACACACACACACACACACACACACACACACACACACACACACACACACACACACACACACACACACACACACACACACACACACACACACACACACACACACACACACACACACACACACACACACACACACACACACACACACACACACACACACACACACACACACACACACACACACACACACACACACACACACACACACACACACACACACACACACACACACACACACACACACACACAGGCTGTGTTGCATGAAAGATTTTAAAAGAGGACATTAGCAGATATTTTTCTCATTAGCTGTCAAGTTGTACCCCACATAAATCTTCACATAAATCTTCACATAAATCTTCACATAGGAGACAGGGGAGCCAGTGGAAGAAAAAAAATTATGTAATTGATCTCCTAGGTCCTGTTTCTAATCTCTAGCTACATAAAGGGGATGTTTTTGATTATATTCACACATTTATAGAGCCCCGGCCACTCTTCAAACACATGCACACACGTGTGCACGCGCTGATACACACGCACTTAAGCACGGACACAAAGACACCCACACACCATCGGTATGCCATGGCAAGGGACCAAGAGGACACGTTGTCCTCATTACCTCAAATTAAGTCACCAACGGTATGCTGTACGCCAACCTCGGTGCCCACATAAGGATGGGCCTCCAGAAACAGCACAAGGAAATCCCCTTGACCAAACAATATCTCTTGTCCAGTAGATAACTTGGACAATAAAAAACAAAAATTAAGATTTTAGATTTGTCTTAGTTAATCTACAGTAGGGTCTTGCTAAAAAACATGTATCTGCAAGGACAGCCTTGGCGGTTCCTGAACCTCTTATTACACTCAAGGTCATGTACGTGCGCGCGTGCACACAGAACGTACACAGAACGTATACACAACGTTTTATTTACTAGTTTGCAAGCATTTTAGGAATTTCAGCCACATTTAGTTTTTTCTTAGGTGAGTAATTTCTCTTATTGATCCACTCAGACGTCGTGGGAATTGGCCATAGAGCTGGACCCAACTTAACCACAGAGGAGGTTCAAGGACATGTTCTCCTTAGAAATGTGTCTGTTGCTGAAATTGAGTTGGAGTTTGCAATTGTTTGAAACACACAGTCTGTTATCTTTAATCCATAATGAATGGTGTTTGCTGACTTCATCATGCTTTTTATCAAGAGGACCAGTGAGAATTGTCTACTCCTGTCTGTCAGAAGGCCGGCCAGTTAATTGTGTACTTTAATGTTTTCAAAAGAACCTAAGAAATATGCTTACCAGTATTTGAAAACTGCATATATACAAAAGAAAAACCCCACATGGCTGCTATATGGTGTGGCTGAAATTCCCACAGAAGAATGTTGTTTCTTAACGTTTCTTAGAACCATGAGGAACCCTGTAGGAAACGTTATGGGAAGGTTGTATGCTAAATAACTATAGGACAACCACGCTCTCACCAAGCTGTAAGAAACATATTGTTCTAAGAATGTCACATGCTAGCTGGAGCCCTCTTGCTTTGCTATTTTCAACTCTCTCTCTCTCTCTCTCTCTCTCTCTCTCTCTCTCTCTCTCTCTCTCTCTCTCTCTCTCTCTCGACAATCCTTCTGCTGCATGGGCTGAGCACCAATCACAGCCAAGTCTTGCTGCGCTTCCTCCGTTCACACCAGAGGACTGAATGTCCCTGAATGTTTTCTCTTCCTCCATCACAGATGAATGAGGCCTTTTGTCAGCTCCGTCTAAACAAAAAGAAGAAGTAGAGGATTTCACTTCCTCTCAGGGTATATCAGTTGAAGAGTTGAAAAGTAACAGGAGCTATTCGAATACAGTTTGGCAATTGCATTATATGTTATATGTTGTGTGGTCCACTGAAAATGAACACATTGAAAGCTGCATGTTTTAATAATACCCGAGAAGCAAAAGGCATTCAAGTTAGAAAATTCAATGTGGGGTCACATCAGGGTGAGGGGGTGGAGTGACTCTCAAAGACACCAGTGTCATAGGAGGCAAAACAGGAAGATGCACAGCAGTAGAGCTCCAAAATTGACCTTTTTGTGTTTGGGGGATTTTTCCTTCCCTTATCACTGCCCATCTCCTCTCAGATCCGTAGAGTGACTGCCTGGGCCTCAGCGTTGTCTCCATGGCAACCGAGCAGCTAGTCCCCTCAGGATGTGTTGATGATGTACATCTCAGTCTGATAGCTGTGATAGGGCTGGGACAGTAGTGTATCTAACCTGACCTAGTGGAACAATCATTTCAGGTGTCTGAATTCGCTTTAATGTGAAATGATTGTTAGATCAGTGTAATAGGGTTATTTGATAGGGCAATTCAAGAATTTGCCATCTCTGATATACACTGAGTGTACAACACATTAAGAAAACCTGCTATTTCCATGACATAGACTGACCAGGTGGATCCAGGTGAAAGCTATGATATCTTATTGATGTCACTTGTTAAATCCACTTCAATCAGTGTAGATGAAGGGGAGGAGAGTTAAAGAAGGACTTTTAAGCCTTGAGACAATTTAGACATGGATTGTGTATGTGTGCCATTCAAAGGTTGAATGGGCAAGACAAAAAATATGTGTGCCTTTGAACAGGGTATGATAGTAGGTGCCAGGCGCACCGGTTTGAGGGTGTCAAGAGCTGCAACGCTGCTGGGGTTTTCACGCTCAACAGTTTCCTGTGTGTGTCAAGAATGGTCCACCACCCAAAGGACATCCAGCCAACTTGACACAACTAGTCAACATGGGCTTCAGTCCCGAGTGGTGCAGCGGTCTAAGGGACTGGATCTCAGTGCTGGCGACGTCACTAAAGACCCCAGTTCGATTCCAGGCTGTATCACAATCGGTCGTGATTGGGAGTCCCATAGGGCGGCGCACAATTGGCCCAGTGTCGTCCGGGTTTGGGTTTGCCGGGGGTAGGCCATAACTGTAAATAAGAATTTGTTCTTAACTGACTTGCCTAGTTAAATCAAAACATTTAAATACAAATAATCCCTGTGGAATGCTTTGTAGAGTCCTTGCACCAAAGAATTGAGGCTGTTCTGAGGGGCAATGGTGTACTCAGTGTATACACCGTGCACTATCGTGATACGTTAATTCACCTTGTTGGCAACATCACCAGTAGGCCTATCTATGAGTCATTGACTATGAAATTGATAAGGCAATCTATTTTAGACTGGAACTCATTGTCCCACAATACAGTAGGCATGTAGGCCAATCTGATATCAATGTAGATAAGACTGGATGACTGTGCCTGACTCCGTGCACCAGAGGAGGCTGGTGGGAGCGGTATGGAATGGTATCAAACACATCAAACATATAGAAACGACATGTTTGACTCCGTTCCATTTATTTCATTCCAGCCATTACGAGGAGCCCATCCTCCTATAGCTCATCCCACCAGCCTCCTCTGCTGTACACATATTCAGAACAGCTGTGAAACCAATGATACACTTGATGTCAGGGTGTGGCTGATATTGAAATCTTTAGATTTGCAACTATTCGTGCTGCACTGATAAGGCATTGCTTAACGTAATGAAGTTTGAACACAGGAGGTTGGTGGCACCTTAATTGGGGGGGACGGGCTCTTGGTAATGACTGGGGCGGAATCGTTGGAATTGGTATCCAATACATCAATCGCATGATTTCCATGTGTTTGATGCCACTCCATATACTCCGTTCCAGTCATTCCTATGAGCCGTCCTCACCTCAGCAGCCTCCATTGAGTTTGAATAATGCAAGGTGAATCAGATAGTATCTTTTCCCATGTGAAAAACCTGCTAGCATGCAGGTGTTCACGCTACACTTTCTACAAAACAGGACATCGTCTGAATCCTGCCTGCTCTTTCAGATTACATGGATACAAAATTAGTATTGTGCTTGAATACTTTGTTTCTTTGAGAGGTTTTGTTGATTTGAGGTTGGTCCTCCTCTAGACTTCCTGAGGTCAGGTCTGTGTGACTGGGAGCTTGAGAAGCCCTTGTGGTTCCTCTCTGTGTGAATTTAAAACAATAGACACTGTGATGTGTCTGAAGTTCTGTCGTCTCTGCACAAGGAAGTCGGCTTCAAGGAGATGATTGCACTTCCTGTTTTGGATGAGATTCTTTGGCCACCTAGCTGTTCTCCTTTCGGACCAGTTTCCTCCTTGTTAAATATCAACATTTAAACCACTACAGAGGTGGTGACTCCGTTGGCTCATGCTGGGAAGAAGACACTGTTGAACGGTTGTGCAATCGACTGAGCATTGGCCAACCCTCTTCAGAACTTCAGATACTTAAGTCTCTTGTGAGAGAGTTGGTCAAACATTACAACTTTATAATCAAGTCGCTGGTTCTGGGTGCCGAGATTACAAATACTCAATTGCCCAACATGATGAAGAAAATGGATTTGCAGGGACAAGAGTGAGTCAAAACAAATAGTACACTCTAGGGTTGATGATGACAGTACTGTGTGTACCACTACAAATGAGCAGTAGTGGAAAAAATACTCAAATGTCATACTTGAGTAAAAGTAAAGAAAACTCAATAGAAAATGACTTAAGTACTTTTGGGTGTCAGGGGAAATGTAAGGAGTACAAAGTACATGATTTTCTTTAGGAATGTAGTAAAGTAATTGTAAAAGTTTGCAAAAATATAAATAGTAAAGTACAGATACCCCCATAAAACTACTTAAGTAGTACTTTAAATGAGCTTCCAGCATGCATCTGTTAATGTATGAATTAAGCATGTGTTAATTATTTTAAAGGAAGGTCAACAAGGGTTGCTCGGGGAAAAGGAATCCAGATACCTTGAGCTTTGGCGGGTAAAACAGACGTCCCCTGTGTGTCTCTTTGTCCATTGAGCCCCCCTTCATCAAAGAGGCTTTAGGTCGAACGTGTGCCTGCATTCTCCCCCAACCCCCCGGGGCCGACCTCTCGTCAAACTCTACGCCCAACTCGCCCTTTTTGCTTGCCGGCCTGGCGCATGACCCTGTCTGGCACCTGGTCTCACGGGTCGTGCTCCAAACTTCCCCACGAACCCTTGTTCCCCCCATCAACCCCATCCCAATGTGGCCATAAAGCCAGACGGTCCCCAACAACAATAGGCTACCCACTCAAGCATAGATAGAGAAATGAGAGTGCAGAGCAGAGTTATGAAGGCTCTGTGCGCCGATTGGGTCTTTTGTTAAATTTTAAACAAATTACTTTTTTCAATCCATTCATATTAAATACATTTTACAGGGATGGCTTGGGGGAGAGGGAGTAGTCTACCGGGTGTGTGTGTGTGGGTGGGTGGGTGGTGGGGTGACATGTATGGCAGAGAGAACAAAGAAATATCCAGATAAGATTCAGTGGTGTATAATAATAGCAATACGGGGGGAACCGGGAATAAGGTGGGAAGAGAAGGAATAAGAGAGGGAATAAGGTGGAAGAGAGAGAAAAGGGTGGAAGAGAGGGAACGTCAGCCATGGAGAACCCTATAGGGAGGTGTTGCAACAGATATTTCACCCAGGCACCTCACAGCATGAAGGAGACAGATGACAGATGAGATAGAGGACGAGGTCTGACAGCCTGTCTGTCCCCTGAAGATAGCTGATGCTGTACCTGTCTGTGCAGGCAGTGGAGTGTTGGGAGGCCTCAGCCGTAGGCTACACAGAGAGTGTATTTCCTTCCAAATCTTCCCATGACTTCTGGGGATCTTTTTTCAATCAAATGTGGCGTTCAGAATAAGTTTTTCTGATATTCTAGAGGGCATATCAGTTGACGACTGAAGTCGACTTGAGAAGTCTGCTGCGTACCAACTCCTTGAGCCAAACATAATTGAAGCGTTTCAGATCAACTTTGAGTGAATCCCATTTCTCTGTAGACTGGCTGGGGATACGCTCCTTGTTAGGAACATTAATTTGCATCCTACGGGAAATGTGAAGGGGAATACCAGAGGATTAGCTGAGAGAGAGAGAGAGAGAGAGAGAGAGAGAGAGAGAGAGAGAGAGAGAGAGAGGGGAAAGAAAGAACGGCCTCCCTCCCTCCAAACAGCATTCTTCCAAACCCCCATGTTCACTCTCAGAGAGGTCAGAATCAGGGTTACTCAGAAACGGTACCACCCTCCACAGCTCTCCATAACAAAGCTCTGGAATACTGATTAGGATCATACTAAATTCTAATGTAATTTAGGACAGGATCATACAAACATTAGGGTTGTATTACAGGAAGTGTGGGCCAATGTTAAATCAAAACAAACATTCTATACTGATAGCGATCTCAACCATCTGGTGAGGATTTGTGATTTCGCAACATATTGTTGCTACCGCACTAGACTGTCTTCATCATGTGTTTCATGTGGATTTCATAATGTGTTTCTACAGTTGAAGTTGGAAGTTTACATACACTTAGGTTGGAGTCATTAAAACTCATTTTTCAACCACTCCACAAACATCCTGTTAACAAACGATAGTTTTGGCAAGTTGGTTAGGACATCTACTTTGTGCATGACACAAGTAATTTTTCCAACAACTGTTTACAGACAGATTCATTCACTTATAATTCACTGTATCACAATTCCAGTGGGTCAGAAGTTTACATACACTAAGTTGACTGTGCCTTTTAACAGCATGGAAAATTCCAGAAAATTATGTCATGGCTTTAGAAGCTTTTGATAGGCTAATTGACATAATTTGAGTCAATTGGAGGCTTGCAAGCTCTGTCAAGAGGAATGGGCCAAAATTCACACAACTTATTGTGGGAAGCTTGTGGAAGGCTACCCAAAACATTTGACCCAAGTTAAACAATTCAAAGGCCATGCTACCAAATACCAATTGAGTGTATGTAAACTTCTGACCCACTGGGAATGTGATGAAAGAAATAAAAGCTGAAATAAATAATTCTCTCTACTATTATTCTGACATTTCACATTCTTAAAATAAAGTGATGATCCTAACTTTTTATTTTATTTTTATTTCACCTTTATTTAACCAGGTAAGCTAGTTGAGAACAAGTTCTCATTTACAACTGCGACATGGCCAAGATTAAGCAAAGCAGTGCAACACAAACAACAACACAGACTTAGACATGGAACAAGCGTACAGTCAATAACACAATATAAGAAAAAAAAGAAAGTCTATATACTCTGTGTGCAAATGGCGTGAGGAGGTAAGGCAATAAATATGCCATAGTAGCGAAATAATTACAATTTGGCAAATTAACACTGGAGTGATAGATGAGCAGATGATAATGTGCAAGTAGAAATACTGGTGTGCAAAAGAGCAGAAAAGTAAATAAAAACAATATTCGGGATGAGATAGGTAGATTGGGTGGACTATTTACAGATGGGCTGTGTACAGCTGCAGAGATCGGTTAGCTGCTCAGATAGCTGATGTTTAAAGTTAGTGAGCGAGATATAAGTCTCCAGCTTCAGCGATTTTTGCAATTCGTTCCAGTCACTGGCAGCAGAGAACTGGATTGAAAGGTGGCCAAAGAGGTGTTGGCTTTGGGGATGACCAGTGAGATATACCTGCTGGAGCGCGTGCTACGGGTGGGTGTTGTTATCGTGATCAGTAAGCTGAGATAAGGCGGAGATTTACATAGCATAGACTTATAGATGACCTGGAGCCAGTGGGTCTGGCCCCCGAATATGTAGCGAGGGCCAGCCGACTAGAGCATACAGGTCACAGTGGTGGGTGGTATATGGGGCTTTGGTGACAAAACGGATGGCACTGTGATAGACTGCATCCAGTTTGCTGAGTAGAGTATTGGAAGTTATTTTGTAGATGACATCGCAGAAGTCGAGGATCAGTAGGATAGTCAGTTTTACTAGGATATGTTTGGGGGCGTGAGTGAAGGAGGCTTTGTTGCGAAATAGGAATCTTTCCAATCTTTAGGGATCTCGGACGATACGAAAGAGAGGTTGAACAGACTGGTAATAGGGGTTGGAACAATGGCGGCGGATAATTTCATAAATAGAGAGTCCAGATTGTCTAGCCCAGCTGATTTGTACGGGTCCAGGTTTTGCAGCTCTTTCTGAACATCTGCTATCTGGATTTGGGTGAAGGAGAAGCTGGGGAGGCCTGGGCAAGTAGCTGCGGGGTGTGCGGAGCTGTTGGCCGGGGTTGGAATAGCCAGGAGGAAAGCATGGCCAGCCGTAGAGAAATGCTTACGATTTTCGTGGATTTATTGGTGGGACCGTGTTACCTAGCCTCAGTGCAGTGGGCAGCTGGGAGGAGGTGCTCTTGTTCTCCAAGGACTTTACAGTGTCCCAAAACCTTTTGGAGTTAGAGCTACAGGATGCAAACTTCTGTTTGAAAAAGCTAGCCTTTGCTATCCTGACTGACTGCGTGTATTGGTTCCTGACTTCCCTGAACAGTTGCATATCGCGGGGGCTATTCGATGCTATTGCAGTACGCCACAGGATGTTCTTGTGCTGGTCAAAGGCCGTCAGGTCTGGAGTGAACCAGACCTGACAGACCTTAGTTCTACATTTTTTGAAAGGGGCATGCTTGTTTAAGATGGCGAGGAAATTACTTTTAAAGAATTACCAGGCATCCTCGACTGACGGGATGAGGTCAATATCCTTCCAGGATACTTGGGCCAGGTCGATTAGAAAGGCCTGCTCGCAGAAGGGTTTTAGGGAGCGTTTGACAGTTATGAGGGGTGGTCGTTTGACCGCAGACCCATAGCGGATGCAGGCAATGAGGCAGTGATCGCTGAGATCCTGATTGAAAACTGACCTAAGACAGGGAATTTTTACTAGGATTAAATGTCAGGAATTGTGTTTAAAGTTTAAATGTATTTGGCTAAGGTGTATGTAAACTTCTGACTTCAACTGTATGTTTGTGCACGCCTGTGGGCATTTATTTCTCTGTTTGAATCCCCAGTAGCCATTTGCAGGTACTTTAGCAATAGCTAGTCTTTAGCAACAGCGAATATGTGCATGTTTCTTGTGTGTGTGTTTGTTAGAGCCACAAGCATTCTGAGGCCGTGGGCTGGACTGCTCAGTGAGTCAGGAAGCTTTTTTCCCTTCAGGCTGAGTCCCTCCCGTTCACACTTTTCTCCTAATGTGTGTAATGGTTAACATCTTGGCAGGCCGGGGTCATACCAAAATGCCCTTAGGTAATTTTACAGAGCCTTGTGTGGTGTTCCAGTAATGTAAGGTTGTATATCAAACATACTGATTTTATGAGGTAAAACCAGCTTTCAGGGCAAGACCTCATCCAAGACGTCCATAAAAAACTAGAATGTGTGAAACAAATCTCCTTAAAGTTGAGTCCTTTTTAGTAACAGGGTTGAAAAGGCCTCAGTTATTGCATGTTGACATTCAGGTTGACATGAGATTCCAACAGCATTACAGAGGGTACTTTAAACATCAGAGAGGTGCTAGACCAACACTAACCAACCAATAGAAAAGAAAAGAACAGAACAGAATAAAACTGAACAGAATAGAACTGAATAGAATTGAACAGAATATCATACAACAGAATATAATAAAACTGAATAGAATAGAACTGAATAGAATAGAACAGAACATAATAGAATGAGAGCTGTGGACGTGCATTGGCAGTTTTATCGTCCCAGGGCCCAAGTGTGGACGTCAACATGTTTATGAGGACTCCTAACTCCATTTCTTCTAACAGTCCCATGGCATACACTTCAGATTAGCCAAGTCACAACAAGAGCCAGCACAATACATTCTTTATCAGTCTCTATCAGTCTCTATCAGATGGGCACTATGAGATACTGAAACAATGGTCTAATGTTATGGGCTAGCTGGCTGGTAGCCGCCTCTGGCATTCCTGCATTGTGCAGTCAGATAGATGGAGATAGACCCACTGAACATCCATTCAGCCCCATTAAGAACCCAATCAATTTGCACAGGGATGGGAAAAACCTTGTTAAATGTGTCCACTCAGTGTCACATTCTGGATGTGATGGTAGTGTTGGGGTGGATGGGTACAGCTAGAAGGCTGCTATAGCTTGAGGGGTCATTGAGTCAGTTGAGTATTCGGTTCAGTAATATAGTGCAACTGGTGTTGCTATAGCTACAATAACAATGTCATTTCAGTCTGAATATAAGTGAAACAAGTCCATGTTTAAACTGAAGCTAAGAGCCTTGTTTTCTACCATGTCTGGGAGTTTGGACGTTGGCGTTTTGAGGTTTACTATCTTTAGTTTTAATATGCTCCTCAAGAGTAGTCTTTAAATACAAATGTTCCAGAGTGTTATTGTCATCAAATATCGAGACAATGCCAAGTGGTTCTTATGAACATTTCAGATCAAATCATAGGAATTCGGGCTTGTGTGTTAATTACTTTGCACTCTTCCACTCATCTGATCTGGTGTTCAAGCACTTCAATTTTGACATGGCGTTCATTTGTGAAGTGTTAAGCGTTTCATCCTGTACCTTGACAGATAGATCTACATCTCTCATGGCGCAGAATGACACGCGTCACACGTCATAAATGTCACTCAAGCTTCCATGCGTCCCAAGGGTTTAGAATTGGGTGGAAACAGACGGGTTACATAACAGACAGGCTGGATCTATGAGCCTGAGGCATGGTATGTTAACTCTCCCTAAAGTAAAAAATAACCCCATTCAACTCAGCTATTCTGTGAATTGAAATATTAATACATTACACTGTAACATGGACACTGTAATGTAAAGGGTTACCAAAGTGTAAAATCTTCAACAAACAACGAACAAATTCATATTTACAATGATTGCCTACCCCAAACCCTAACCCGGACGACACGGCGCCGCCCTATGGAACTCCCAATCACGGCCAGTTGTGATACAGCCTGGAATCAAACCAGGGTCTGTAGTGATGCTTCTAGTACTGAGATGCAGTGCCTTCGACCGCTGCACCACTCAGGAGCCTATAGAAAGCTTATAGAAAGACCCTTCGTGATGAGGAGCGTCAGCTAAACATGGTACATCTAGTTATAGCTATAGCTAATCTACTACCTGGTAACGTTCACATTTTACCAAGCTTCATTTGACAGATGGAAGGGACGTCCATTTTCCTAACACACACACACACATGCACACACAGTCTTTACACACACACACACACACACAGTCTTTACACACACACACACACACACACACACACACACACACACACACACACACACACACACACACACACACACACACACACACACACACACACACACACACACACACACACACACACACACACACACACACACACACAGAAGCACAAAGGTGTTAATCGTAGTGACTGGAGACCATTCACACTTATGACAGGGTGTGGAGGAGGAACCCTGTAGGAAAACAGGGTGTGGAGGAGGAACCCTGTAGGAAAACAGGGTGTGGAGAAAAGGAAAGGGGGATACCTAGTCAGTTGTACAACTGAATGCATTCAACTGAAATGTGTCTTCCGCATTCAACCCAACCCCTCTGAATCAGAGAGGTGCGGGGGGCTGCCTTAATCGACATCCACGTCTTCGCCAAGGAACCCTGTAGGAAAACAAGGTGTGGAGGAGGAACCATGTAGGAAAACAAGGTATGGAAAAGGAACCCTGTAGGAAGACAAGGTGTGGAGAAGGAACCCTGTAGGATAACAAGGTGTGGAGGAGGAACCCTGTAGGAAAACAAGGTGTGGAGGAGGTTTCCCTGACCATGTGACCGGACCAGGAATCCCAATCAGAAGTAACAAAGGAGAGGTGGAGACTAACCAGGTGACATGAGACTAACGCTGACTCAGAAACTCACTGCGACTTTCTTCCCCCTATCGGAGGTGTGGTTAAGCCTCTTTCTCTGCTCAGTGTTTTATCTACTAAGTGTTTTATCTACTCTGTTTTCTCTGCTCAGTGTTTACTCTGGCCTGTGGCGAGGAGAGGAGAGCAGTCTCCTTGGTTAATGATCTACATCACAGTGGTTCGGTTATAAATAGCGGAGCGGTCATGGATGATGTCAGTGCAGTGGTGGAAAACGTTGTGCTCTCTCTCTGCTGAGAGAGAGACTCAATGGGGATGGGGTACACGGCATTGAGCGTTTCCGCAGCAACCTCAGTGGGCAAATTAATTTCCCAGGTCATCAAGGCAATTTAATTAAAATAAGTTGCTACGAGGGAGCATGCGATATTGATGACATAAGCATACGGTACGCAAATCAACTATATTGCTCAGCCAGTATGCTAGTAGAATGTTCCGGATTCACAAGGCTGAGAAGTTTCCATTCTATATCATTACAGGAAATGTACAATAATAAGCATTTCCTTTTTCTTACTCATGCTCATACATGTATGCAGCCTCTATTACTGAGCAGTAATTGCTATTCAAGTTCCACATGCAGTGTATACTGTATAACTCTTTATGCATTCACATTTTTATGCAAATCCCTGTTGAGGAATTTCAAAGAAAAACTTCCCTCTGTCTTCCCTCCTCTGTTTTAGCTGTCTCTGGACTAATCTGGAATAGTGTCCACTTTGTAGCAGGCTTTACTTACAATAGAGTCACAATAGTTTGTAAGTGGTTTATTACTGATCGTTTGCATCTTATCATGCAAACAGGTGGTTAAATAGCTGTATATTATCATAGTGAATTCCTCAGGTGGGGAAAGAGGGGAGTACAACCAAATCAAAGTACGTCTTCTATTATGAAAAACAATGGATAACCAATCCCATTATCAATTACAAATATTTTATTAGAAAATATATTTTACAAAGGAAGTGATGGAAATTAGATTTAGTTGTTTAGCGAATAGTGAATAGATTTCATTGGGGTTGAATTAGTAGCCTATATGTTTCTATGTATCAACCTGGTGTTGTCATGGAAATGGATATTGAGCCAACATACAACAGATGGCATGTGAAATCAGTGGCATCTTTTCAACACACTAGCTTGCCTACAGTTCTAACCAGAGAGGAAGAAGTGCATTACTTTTCTCTACACAGCCTACACAAGCTATTTCTTTCCCAAGTCTGTGAGAGTATGTGAGGGAGAGCAAGTACGCACAGGTCTTACTGTCTTTATCACCCAGCTACATGGGTTATAATCTCTTCTCCAGTAATGTGGGTATGACTTACTCTGCTGAGGTTTGTGGCTATCACAGCTTTTTTTTATTTTACCATAAAAGTCAGTTAAGAACAAATTCTTATGTTCAATGACAGTCTAGGAACAGTGGGTTAACTGCCTGTTCAGGGGCAGAACGACAGATTTGTACCTTGTCAGCTCGGGGAATTGAACTTGCAACCTTTCGGTTACTTTCCAACGCTCTAACCAATAGGCTACCCTGCCGCCCCACCCAGGGGCCTAGGAATGGGGAATGACTGTTATTGTACAGTACCCAAAACTTCCAATAGTACAGCAGTCAGCACTTAGCAGGCCCTCTCAATGCACACAAACACACACACCCCACACACACTTTTGCCTGGCTCTGGACCCAGACCAGATATAATTACTAACGTTCTACCCCAAACCCAGGCCTGCGTCTCAGGTTAAAGCTTCAGCAGGAATTCCACTATTCCACTGACGTCATCAGTGGGAGACTTATCCAATTAAAGTTAGGTCAGAACAATACCTATGTGTGATATGATGCACTATAAATGAGCACTACTGATGTACATAGTTCTTTTTCAATCGTCCAATAAGATAACCACTAAGTACAGTACAGTGGGAATTATCAAGTAACTATCATGTATCATGCTGTCAGTCTAGTCTCTCTTTTTCCTGTATAATTGCTTTACATTTCTAGGAGGCTTCAAAGCTAAATCTGATGCTTTCCATTCTTACTCCTCTCAAGGAAAGGACACAGTGAAAAAATGTACTCCCTCACCCTTCTTTTCTTTAATCAACATATTATTTTCTCTGTCTCTCCTTGTACAGTATTAGCATACCCACGGGAAAGTCAGGCATGCCATTGTCTGATTGGGGGGCACCAACGCAGAGGAAAACAGCCCACCAATGAGAGGACCGCATGCAGGGACAGCTGCGTGCCATTCAAGTGAACTGAGGACATTTCTGCTCATTATGACTCAGTGTGTGTGTGTGTGTGTGTGTTTAAGTAAAAGAGAGAGAGAGAAAGAAAGAAAGAAAGAGAGATGGAGAAAGAGTCAGAGGGAAGCATAGGGAATTTGACTGACTGAAAATAGATGCAGACAGTTGTTTTTCCAACATACTGATTATCCAGCAGCTGGAGCATGAACACAGTGAAAAATTCCACTTTTCAACACCCTTTCAGTGTTCTTTCAACACTCTTTGTTGTGCCATCTGAGGCCACCAGTTCGTTCCCTTGTTTTCAGGGGTAGGAGTTCAAATGGGCCTTTTCCTCTGGGAGGCCTGAGTGGAACACATTTATCACATGGGCTCCAATCTCTCTCTCTACTTCTCACTTCTGGTGTCTCTCTTCTCTCTTGCGCTTTTCCTCTCTCTCCCCAGGTAGAATTAGTCAACTGCACCACGAGGATGGAGCTACCATGCCATGTTATTTTTTTTACTCATACAATCCTGTTCATTTTTGCCTATTTAAACAGACTATTTCAAAGGAAACAAGCACTCATTAAAACCAACACACCTGAACACAAGGATAGAGAGAGTTTTGTTGATGCGGAATGTATATGTTTTAAATAACATTCTTAGAACGTTCTTTGAACGTTACTAACGTTTTCTTGTGGTTTTAATGGAAAGTTCTCTTAATGTTCCGAGAACATACCTTTAATTAGAACTATGAGGAAACCTGTAGAAAACGTTATGCTTAGATTGTCACAATCTCCTGAAGGGACAGACCAAGGCGCAGCGAGGTATCCAGTTTATATTCTTTATTTAAGCAACGTAACTGGCAAAACAATAAACAAAAACGAACGACGATCGTAACGTTGACCATAACACGTAACTAACAAAGCTATGAACAAACAATAACCCACAAAACCCCTCTGAAAACTACAAACATATATATGGTTCCCAATTAGAGGTAACGACACTCAGCTGCCTCTAATTGGGAACCATCTCCCCAACATAGAAATACAACACCTAGAACTAAAAACCCTTCACCAAAACGAAACTAAACACGGCAGCCTAAAAACTCTGGCCTGGACGTGACAGTACCCCGGACTCCGACCGCGCCAAAAGTCCATGGGGGTCTTCGGCGGTCTTTTCCTTCCAGGTGGCGGCTCCGGTGCCGGCCGTGCTGGCTTGATGTCACGCACCGGAGGCCCTGGGCTATTAGCCGGAACTCTGGTGCGAGGAGCAGGAACCGGCCGTGATGGGCTCACGACGAGCACTGGGACTCTGGTGCGAGGAGCAGGAACCGGCCGTGATGGGCTCCTGACGAGCACTGGGACTCTGGTGCGAGGAGCAGGAACCGGCCATACTGGGCTCACTGTTGCGGGCCACGGACTGGGGACCTTCTCTGGAGGTTCCGGACTGGGAACCTTCTCTGGAGGATCCGGACTGTCGACGCGCACTGGGACTCTGGTGCGGGGAGCAGGAACGGGCCGTACTGGGCTCATGACGCGCACTGGGACTCTGGTGCGGGGAGCAGGAACGGGCCGTACTGGGCTCATGACGCGCACTGGGACTCTGGTGCAGGGAGCAGGAACAGGCCGTGCTGGGTTCACGGCGCGCACAGGGATCCTGGAACGTGGAACAGGGACAGGACGTGCTGAGTCCACGACGGGCACAGGGATCCTGGAGCGTGGAACAGGGACAGGATGTGCTGAGTCCACGACGGGCACAGGGATCCTGGAGCGTGGAGCAGGGACAGGACGTGCTGAGTCCACCACGGGCACAGGGATCCTGGAGCGTGGAACAGGGACAGGACGTGCTGAGTCCACCACGGGCACAGGGATCCTGGAGCGTGGAACAGGGACAGGACGTGCTGAGTCCACGACGGGCACAGGGATCCTGGAGAGTGGAGCAGGGACAGGACGTGCTGAGTCCACGACGGGCACAGGGATCCTGGAGCGTGGAGCAGGGACAGGACGTGCTGGGTCCACGGCGCGCACAGGGATCCTGGTGCGTGGAACAGGGACAGGACATGCTGGATTCTCTAAGCACACAGGGGGCCTGGTGCGCGGAGACGGAACAGGACGTGCTGGACTCTCTAAGCGCACAGGGGGCCTGGTGCGCGGAGCAGGGACTGGACGTACGGGGCTATATAAGCGTACAGGAGACCTGGTGCGTGGAGCCGGTACTTCTCTCCCCAGCTGTTCACTCACCCTTGCCTCACGGATGATGGGAGCTGGAATGTCACACACTGGGCTGTGGATGCGAACCGCAGACCCCACACGCAGAACAGGTGCAGGATATCTCGGTTACAGAAGGTGTACTGGAGACCTAGCGCGCAGAACCGGCACCACTCCTCCAGGCTGCACACTCACCCTCCCCTGGCAGATGAGTGGAGCTGGAATCTCGCGCACCGGCCTATGAATGCGCACTGGAGACACCGTGCGCAAAACTGCATAGCACGGCGTCTTTCCAGTGCGATGCTCCCTCCAACGCTCCCTCCAGAGAGCACGAGGAGTTGGCTCAGGAGTCCATCCTGAACCTGCCAAACTCCTCGTGTGCCCCCCCCCCCAAAGGTTTGTTGGGGCTGCCTTTCGGGCTTCCTAGCCAGGCGAGTTCCAACAAACTTTTCTCTCTCCGGATTCCATGCTCCATATAAAGCCTCGTAATATCGCCGCTCCGCTTTCGCTGCTTCCAGCTCCTCTCTTGGACTGCGATACTCTCCAGGCTGGGCCCAGGGTCCATCTTCCTCTAATTCCTCCTCCCAAGTCCAGAACTCCCGGTTCTCTCACTGCTTGGTCTTTTTATGGTGGGTTATTCTGTCACGATCTTCTAAAGGGACAGACCAAGGCTCAGCGAGGCATCCAGTATACATCTTTTATTAAATGAAACGTAACTGGGAAAATTAACAAAACAAACGACGATCGCAACAATGACCATAACATGAAACACAATGACGCTATGAACAAACAATAACCCACAAAACCCCTCTGAAAACTACAAACATATATATGGTTCCCAATTAGAGGTAACGACACTCAGCTGCCTCTAATTGGGAACCATCTCCCCAACATAGAAATACAACACCTAGAACTAAAAACCCTTCACCAAAAACGAAACTAAACACGCCAGCCTAAAAACTCTGGCCTGGATGTGACATAGATACTGGAATTCCCACAGAAGAACGTTGTTTCTTAATGTTCTCCAATTGTTCTGACACCTGTAGAAAACGTTATGCTGAAGGACTGAAATTCCCACAGAAGAATGTTGTTTCTTAACGTTTCTTAGAACCATGAGGAACCCTGTAGGAAACGTTATGGGAAGGTTGTATGCTAAATAACTATAGGACAACCACGCTCTCACCAAACTGTAAGAAACAGCTTCTAAGAATGTCACATGCTAGCTGGAGCCCTCTTGCTTTGCTCTTTCCATCTCTCTCTCTCTCTCTCTCTCTCTCTCTCCCTCTCTCTGCCCTTGTCTAGTTCTTAGAGTGTTAGCACACACACAGCCATATTAGGATGTGAAAGAACATGACCTTTTTTCTGCACAGGAATTTCTCAGTTCAGCTCCTTATCTCCCAGTACTCAGAGTGTAGATGATAACAGATCCTTCTGGTTGGGTACAAGAGCCAGCACTGTGTTTCAGTGAGAGGGGAGAAGAAGAAAGGAGAGGGGGATAGATAGGGAGAGAGATAGTGGAGAGAGAGAGAGAGAGTTAGAAAATAGAAAGCGAGTGAGGGAGATGGATAGATATTATTCCATTAGGCACTACTATTAGAAACCAAGGAAAAGAGATCTAGGGAGGGATCTGAGCCTGCATTTCATGCCAAAACCTTGTATGCTTCCTTCTCCTCTCCCTCCGCTTCACAGATCTGATAGGACAGGTTAGGTCAAAGCAACAGGGATGAAATTAGGTAGATCTAGAACAGTGAGGAAACTCTCTTGTCATTGTCCAAACACATAGCATTCCTACATTCTTCCAAGAATGATGACCAAATCAGCAGTGTTGTAACCCACAGCCCAGAGATTAAACCAATGTTGACATCGTTACAAGTAGTCTGAGTCCCAAATGGCACCCTATTCCCTACATAGTGCACTACCTTTGAGGACGCAGCCATGGTAACCCACAGTCCCTAAAATGGACAGGTTGTACAGATCCATTTGTCGACTTTCAGAATAATAAAGACGGCCCACATTCTTTAGCTCTGACTTCATCGTTTAAACCTACAGTGACTGGTTTAAAGTTTAGACACATGAGCCCCACTCTATACTAGCTTAGAGAAAAATCTTGGTGAGAAGCTTGCCACAGAAGCCCTGTTCCAGCTGTTATTTTGTAGTGCAGTCGTAAGCAGCAGAGCATGCTTCCTCAAAATATGTTTGGATTAGAGGGAGAAGAGGATTGTAGGGAGAACTGAAAACACTATCCCTCGTGGCCGAGCCTTGTCCACTTCTGCATTTGCCGCTGCAGAGGAAGTAGTCGTGGTGATGAACGCCACAGGTCCCCTACTGCCCAGAACCCTTTGTGCCTCCTGTCGCGGTGATGAACACCACGGGTCCTCTACTACCCAGAACCCCTTGTGCCTCCTGTCGCGGTGATGAACGCCATGGGTCCTCTACTGCCCAGAACCCCTTGTGCCTCCTGTCGCGGTGATGAACGCCATGGGTCCTCTACTACCCAGAACCCCCTGTGCCACAGCAGGCGGTAGAGCTACAGGAAGTGTGAGCTAGGGGTCATACTGGGTGACTATTTCAGATGGACTGACCACAGGGTAGACAGAGATGTTCTTTATGTTTCCTGTTTGTTGCTTGTCAGCAGATGGAATATAGTTTTAGTTAGGTTAAAGGGTGGTGTTATGCTGTGTTAGAGTGGATTGCAGGATTGCAATATTCTGAGGCCTGGACCCAGTAGTCATGTGATAGACACTATTTAATAAAACCAGTAGTGCAGCTTCAAAGTTCAAACCCTTCCTCAGACAAGATAATAGAGGAGGAAATGGCAGACGCAGACAGTGGAGTGTCTCTCGTATGTCCTGTGCAGATGGGCTGATTTTCTCACATGGTCATTTGAAGAAAGGCTGGCTGGTGTATTGCACTGCCAGAACTTGGGTTCACACAGGAAATGGTGTCAGACTAGCTCAGCGGAGTAGTGTGTGTGTGTGTCCTATCTTAAAACTTCGGTGCACAACTCTTGTCCTCGAGGTACAGCCACAGTCTGTTAAAACAGACCTGGGAAACAGGTGTGTGCGTTCTCCGGCTAAGCAGGGCCATTAATTGGTCAATTAAGAGCCAGAGGGAAACCAAACCCAGCGGGACTTTGGCACTCGCGCACTTAAGTTGTGCCCCCCTGCCTTAAACCATCCTACCCCCTCCTATCCCTTAGGTCACTCTGCCAGTCAAGACACAACTTCAAAGCTGTCGCTATTTACCCAGTCGACCACTCCGAGTTAACTGAGGTCAAGAATCTTTCTTAGGGTATGCAGTGACCTAACCCGAAGCCATGTTATGACATAAAACACACTGTAATTCTTGTGCTCTTTAAGATGCCAGATCCTGATAGAGCAGGGTATGTTATTCTTAAGTCCTAGGCTGGGCAGACACCCCTTGGTAAGGCTTGGATTAATAGGATAATAATGCTACGCTAACTAATGCTAAGTTCGTCTTGGTTTGAAAAAAACCTGCTGTGGAATTTTGGCTCTCTGGAGCTTCCTTCCTTCCTCTGCGCCATGATGCCAAATATGGCTTGGGCTTGCCACATATGCTGAAATATGTGTGTGTGTGTGTGTGTTCACTATGTTTTCCCTGCTGGCTATGAGATATGACCCCAGCCACGTACTATGAAATGGATGACGTTATTGTTTCTTTCTTTCTCTCCCTCTCCCCCCTCCTTTTAGTCCCTCTGTCCTGCATTTTTACATGTTCTGTATAATGTAACTCTGTTATACTGGCCAGGGACATAGTGAACCTTTGCACTGCTCAGAGAACACTGTTCTGTTTTTTTCCCCAGAGGGTTGCTCTGTTTCACTAGTTTTCAGTGTGTGATTAAAGAACTTCAACAAGAAATAGATGTATTTTTATTTTGGGCAGAGTTTGCATTTACACTTAAAAACTGTTTTATAACAAAGCCTAAATTAGGAAAATGGAGTGGCCCTACAACTAGTCTTGCACAATGTGTGTCTGTAGTAGAATTTTTCGAAAGATGTAATTTCTAAATTTGGTTGTGCATCAGCAGTTTTTCTCTTGTTATGTCAGTCACTGACAGTCACCCAATTAGCCTTGTCAGCTAACAATTTTTTTTAATGGTAAGTTAGTCTAGCCAGCTATCTAAACTTGTAGTAATCATGGCCAAATACCAACCGCACGGCACGAGTTGATTGATTTGATTTTACCTCCAGGGGGCCCACATTGATTTTGCTAGTCACTCTCACTCAAAAAAAACCTCAGATATCATTACCACGGCATAAGTCATGGCAAAATGTGTAGAAATGCAGGTAATTAGCTTTAAAACTGCTAAAATTACTCTCCGTCCCATGGCAAAACAAGTTCCTGTGGTTGGCGGTTGGATAAATATATATATATATATATATATATATATATACATACAGTTGAAGTCGGAAGTTTACATACACTTAGGTTGGAGTCATTAAAACTTGTTTTTCAACCACTCCACAAATTTCTTGTTAATATACTATAGATTTGGCAAGTCCGTTAGGACATCTACTGTCATGCAGTGGGTGTAGCTAGTGTAGGTAGTCAGGCGCAGGAGAGCAGAGATGAGTGTACTAAGTACTTTACTAAGGCAAATGTACAAACAGAATGC
Source organism: Brachymystax lenok tsinlingensis (assembly GCA_030435695.1). Lineage (NCBI taxonomy): Eukaryota > Metazoa > Chordata > Actinopteri > Salmoniformes > Salmonidae > Brachymystax > Brachymystax lenok. The sequence goes on from CM059814.1 coordinate 47,131,167, forward strand.
TACCGCGTCACAAAAACAAATGCCCAAAACCAAGTAAGGCAGCACAAAGTACAAAATACACTTACAAAATACACACGGCTGCACAAAGCAGGGGTGAAAACATACAAACCCGGCGTAAACAGGCCAAAACAAACAATTCCCCACACAGACATGGGGGAAACAGAGGGTTAAATAAATAACAGTAATGAGGGGAAAATTAAAACCAGGTGTGATGGAAAACAAGACAAAACAAATGGAAAATTAAGTGGATCGGCGATGGCTAGAAGACCCGTGACGTCGACCGCCGAACGCCGCCCGAACAAGGAGAAGAACGGACTTCGGCGGAAATGGTGACATTTACTTTGTGCATGACACAAGTAATTTTTCCAACAATTGTTTACAGACAGATTATTTCACTGTATCACAATTCCAGTGGGTCAGAAGTTTACATACACTAAGTTGACTGTGCTTGGAAAATTCCAGAAAATTGTGTCATGGCTTTAGAAGCTTCTGATAGGCTAGTTGACATCATTTGAGTCAATTGGAGGTGTACCTGTGGATGTATTTCAAGGCCTACCTTCAAACGCAGTGCCTCTTTGCTTGACATCATGGGAAAATCAGCCAAGACCTCCGAAAAAAAACTGCTCCCATGGTTCTTTCTTGGGAGCAATTTCCAAAAGCCTGAAGGTACCACGTTCATCTGTACAAACACCATGGGATCACGCAGCCGTCATACAGCTCAGGAAGGAGATGCGTTCTGTCTCCTAGAGATGAACGTACTTTGGTGCGAAAAGTGCAAATCAATCCCAGAACAACAGCAAAGGACCTTGTGAAGATGCTGGAGGAAACAGGTACAAAGTATCTATATCCACAGTAAAACAAGTCCTATATCGACATAACCTGTAAGGCCACTCAGCAAGGAAGAAGTCACTGCTCCAAAACCAGCATAAAAACTATGGTTTGCAACTGCACATAGGGACAAAGATTGTACTTTTTGGAGAAATGTCCTCTGGTCTGATGAAACAAAAATAGAACTGTTCGGCCATAATGACCATCGTTATGTTTAGAGGAGAAAGGGGGAGGCTTGCCAAAGAACACCATCCCAACCGTGAAGCATGGGGGTGCCTTGCTGCAGGAGGGACTGGTGCACTTCACAAAATAGATGGCATCATAAGGAAAATGATGTGGATATATTGAAGCAACATCTCAAGACATCAGTCAGGAAGTTAAAGCTTGGTCGCAAATGGGTCTTCCAAATGGACAATGACCCCAAGCATACTTCCAAAGTTGTGGCAAAATGGCTTAAGGACAACAAAGTCAAGGTATTGGAGTGGCCATCACAAAGCCCTGACCTCAATCCTATAGAAGATTTGTGGCAGAACTGAAAAAGTGTGTGCGAGCAAGGAAGCCTACAAACCTGACTCATTTCCACCAGCTCTGTCAGGAGGAATGGGCCAAAATTCCCACAACTTATTGTGGGAAGCTTGTGGAAGGCTACCCAAAACATTTGACCCAAGTTAAACAATTTAAAGGCAATGCTACCAAATACTAATTGAGTGTACGTAATGTTCTGACCCACTGGCTATGTGATGAAAGAAATAAAAGCTGAAAGAAATAATTCTCTCTACTATTATTCTGACATTCTTAAAATAAAGTTGTGATCTTAACTGGCCTAAGACAGGGAATTCTTACTAGGATTAAATGTCAGGAATTGTGAAAAACTGAGTTTAAATGTATTTGGCTAAGGTGCATGTAAACTTCCGACTTCAACTGTACATACATTTCAAATTTTCTCTGCCCTACGAGCATATGATCTGCCTAGTCTAATTAGTTTATATGTAGGCTACTACAGACCTGCATTAACACTTCTCCTTAAACATGAGATGTTGATTTCTCACTTGATCATCTCAGTTCCTGTTTGCCGATGAGATGAGGTTGCATGTGAAATGTTCACAAGGAAGTGAGTGAGCGAGGCTTCTCTAAACAAAACTTGTCACTTCTACGTGACTCCTTTGAAAATAGCAAGGTGGCAGATAAATGATGGTTGTGCTGATGAGGGGAGTGAACAGAGAGATCAGAGATCAGACAAATCTTCATAACTGGCTCTGGTGTTTACGGTTCCAAAAACGGATCTCAGTCCAGAGATATACAAGAGAAGTGAGGATTGGTACAGTAGACCTACATCCTACCAATACTGTACAGTATCTATACATTTGAGAGAGAGCTTGAAGAGGTTACTGGTTGTATATGGTAAGACGTGATGTGTCTTTGGATGTCCTCCTGAGTTGTTTTACTACCCACAGAAGGCTAAACTCCCCTTATCACACACAGACACACACACACCAGCTGTGTTTGGTAGGCCTGGTGCAGGAGTGGGACATCTTTGAGGGTCCTTTCTGAAGACACTCAGGGAAGAGAGAGAGAGGGCTCTCCTCCTCTTTGTTTATGCCTTTGCCACATGAGCAAGCAGGAATATGATGTGCTCATAGAGTGGCTAGGAGGTGTGTAGTTGCATTGAAGACAAGCCAAAAAAACTCTCCGCCACATACCCACGAAACAAAGCTCCTCCCTACTACACACATACCATAGCCCAGTTGACGATTGGCCCTAGAAGCTACATCAAAAACTGAAGAACCAGTCCAACTGAAAGAACTCTCCCCACCTTCTGTTTCTCCCTATCTCTCATTCTCCCTTTTTCTCTCCCTTCATACTCACTCCCCTTGTTTTTCAAAACACTCTTTTAACCCCTCCCTATCCACTATCACTCTTCTCTTATTTCACTGTACCAACCCTGTTAAGTCACTTGACTGTCTATGCTGTTTTTTCCTTTTTTCTTCTTCTTGCATGTTTGTCTATCATGCATGGATCTGCCTGTGGAGAGGAGGAGAGGGGAGGAGAGGAAGGGCACTGAGAGTATAACAGGGGCCCAAGGAATGCACAGTTGGGAAGTCTGCAGGGGAGGAAGAGTGGAGGAGGGAGGGCTGGGGGTGCTGAGAGATGGATGGAAGGGGCGGTTGAGTAGCGTCCTACACACGCCACAGGCCAAAGAATCCTCACTGTGGGATATCTGGTATTCATGCGGAATCACCCAATGGAAATTACCATAAAAGAGAAAGGGGGGGGGCAAAACAGACAGCATTACAGTACATTCAGCCTTTGTCCTGTCCTCTTGGGAGAAGTAATATATACACAGTACCAGTCAAAAGTTTGGACACACCTACTCATTCAAGGGTTTTTCTTTATTTGTACCATTTTTTACATTGTAGAATAATAGTGAAGACATGTGGAATAACACATATGGAATCATGTAGTAACCAAAAAAGTGTTAAACAAATCAAAATATATTTGTAGCCACCCATTGCCTTGATGACAGCTTTGCACACTCTTGGCATTATATAAACCAGCTTCACCTGGAATGCTTTTCCAACAGTCTTGAAGGAGTTCCCACATATGCTGAGCACTTGTTGGCTGCTTTTCCTTCACTCTGCGGTCCAACTCATCCCAAACCATGTGATCCAAGGTTATCTGATGCAGCACTCCATCACTCTCCTTCTTGGTCAAATGGCCCTTACACAGCCTGGAGGTGTGTTGGGTCGTTGTCCTGTTGAAAAAACAAATGATAGTCCCACTAAGCTAGTGGTTAGAACCTTGGGCCAGTAACTGGAAGATTGCTGGATCGAATCCCAGAGCTGACAAGGTAAAAATCTGTTGTTCTGCCCCTGAGCAAGGCAGTTAACCCACTGTTCCCCGGGCGCCGAAGACGTGGATGTCAATTAAGGCAGCCCCCGCACCTCTCTGATTTAGAGGGGTTGGATTAAATGCAGAAGACACATTTTCGTTGAATACATTCAGTTGGACAACTGACTAGGTATCCCCCATTCCCAAAGCACAATCCAGATGGGATGGCGTATCGCTGCAGAATGCTGTGGTAGCCATGCTTGTTAAGTGTGCCTTGAATTCTAAATAAATCACAGACAGTGTTACCAGCAAAGCACCCCCACACCATCACACCTCCTCCTCCTCCATGCTTCATGGTGGGAACCACACATGCGGGGATCATCTGTTCACCTACTCTGCGTCTCACAAAGACACTCAGAATTTCTAATTTGGACTCAATAGACCAAAGGACAGTTTTCCCACCGGTCTAATGTCCATTACTCGTGTTTCTTGGCCCATGCAATTCTCTTATTATTATTGGTGTCCTTTACTAGTGGTTACTTTGCAGCATTTTCAACCATGAAGGCCTGATTCACGCAGTCTCCTCTGAACAGTTGAACTCTGTGAAGCATTTATTTGGACTGCAATTTCTGAGGCTGGTACTAATTAACTTATCCCCTGCAGCAGAGGTAACTCTGGGTCTTCCTTTCCTGTAGCGGTCCTCATGAGAGCCAGTTCCATCATAGCACTTGATAGTTTCTGCGACTACACTTGAAGAAACTTTCAAAGTTCTTGACATTTTCCGGATTGACTGACCTTCATGTCTTAAAGAATGTTGTTTATCTTTTCTTATTTGATCTGTTCTTGACATAATATGGATGTGGTATTTTACCAAATAGGGCTATCTTCTGTATACCACCCCTACTTTGTCACAACACAACTGATTGGCTCAAACGCATTAAGAGGGAAAGAAATTCCACAAATTAACTTTTAACAAGGCACACCTGTTAATTGAAATGCATTCCAGGTGACTACCTCGTAAAGCTGGTTGAGAGAATGCCAAGTGTGTGCAAAGCTGTCATCAGGGCAAAGGGTGGCTACTTTGAAGAATCTAAAATAAAAAAATATATTTTGATTTGTTTAACACTTTTTTGGTTACTACATGATTCCATATGCGTTATTTAATAGTTTTGATGTCTTCACTCTTATTCTACAATGTAGATATGTTCAAGTACACTGCCCACAAAAAGTACACTGCCCCCCCCCAGCCCTTAACCATGCAGTACATATCATAAATATAAAATGTGCTTGCATTCTAAAGTGACTATAATGAACGGGCCAATTCAAACCATAATACAACAACCATGTTACTTGTAGTGGAATAGTCTATGACACACAGGGTGTGACCGTACAAACAAAGTGCCACTGTCAGACCTCTTATCAGACCTTGGTTATCACACCTGTGTACGCACATTCATATACGTAAATGTGTTACCACAACTGATAAAGCTCCTTCTATGTCACTCCCTTCCCTTGGAATAAAGATGAGGCTGGACTTTCTGTTCCCTTCAAGTTAGGAGAAGTGAAGGTTATGTAGGAAGAGTAGGTAGCCTAATGGTTTAGAGCCAGTAACCGAAAGGTTGCTGATTCAAATCCCAGAAAAAAATCTGTTGATGTGCAGTTGAGCAAGGCACTCAGTCCTGATTGCTCCTGTAAGAGCATCTGCTATATGACATGAATGTGAGCGACTGAAAGTATTGTTGCAATTTGCAGGAACAGTAGACTGAGTGTCTGTTGAAACAATAAGCGTGCCTGTGGTCTCACTATGATTGGAGTACGCAAAATAAACAGACACCTGATACACACACAGTAACAGACAGATTCTCCCCCTAAAGCATTTAATTCATACCATGTCACAGTGACTATGAATCAACCGTAAACCTCTGGATACATCATTGGAGGCATTACTTTTTGTGTACGATTTTATATCTTTTTTTCAAACAATACAAAACAAACACATGCAAATAGCAGCACACAGATACACACAAACGTCAACGACATCACACCTACTCACACCCCCATGGTCTAAACTGCACCGTTTTGTTTCTCTCTGACGCCCAACATTTAGATAATAAAGCATTTGACCTTTCCGTTTTATTAACGATGAAGGATTTGGTTGATTTCCAATTTTTAAGTATACGTTTTTTCAAGATAATTGACGAGAAAAGTATCATCCAACCCAACCCATTTGGAGGCATTACTAACTTCATTTGCATGCCCTTTCTGGATATCTCTAAGCATTGTGGGAGGACGTGGGCGATTGTGTCTATAAGGACTCTGGTGGGCTGCGGCTTCCCGTGAGACCAATCATCTCTCCGATGGGAGTTTATGGTAAAACAATGTGATGAGTCACCACAGTGGCAAATCGTAAATACACTGTACAGATGATCGGGTGGACATGTGTTAAAAACCACAGCAGTGGCTGAGCAGAAACGTCATCAACATTTTCCTTCCCAGAAAATACCTTACTGTGATCCGAGGCCTACGGTGAGCAGGATGGATCAAAATACATAATTCAAACAATGTGACAGTGGCAGAGATCAATACTTTCGCTAGTAAGTGCAATCATTCACATTCACTTGACAATGGAAAGACAGTAAGCATCTGTATATATGCATTCGGTCAAGGGAGTAATGGAATATGTTAATCAATTGTGCAGCGCACTTGAAATGAGTCATATTTCACCCAGATTTCCCATGGACTGTTTTGATATCGTCATCTGAATTATGACCCATGCTGTAGAGCAGGGGTACTCAACTCTTACACTACGAGGTCCAGAGCCTGCTGGTTTTCTGATCTACCTGATAATTCATTGCACACACATGGTGTCACAGGTCTAAATCAGTCCCTGATTAGAGGGGAACAATGAAACAATGCAGTGGAACTGGCTTTGAGGTCCAGAGTTGAGTTTGAGGGCTGTAGAGCCTCAATGCATCTTAATACAAGCAGAAAGCAGACACAGTAGGGATTTTTTTTTTTAACACAACACACTATACCAGTTAATAACAACAAAGTAGGACAGGAGACATCTCTTCTCAGCTATTTCTAGATTAAAAACAACAACGTCTCTTATCAGACCAACTGAAACATCACCCACCTCAGACATAACAGTCCATAGTTTAGTCTCGCTGGCTGTTTGTGGAGTCTCATCTACTGAGGCATGGGAGTTTGGGGGGAATGTCAAACATACAGTAACAGATAGGCGGTCCAATAGTGTCCTGAGGTGATGTACTCGTGTCTCGTGAGACTCTTTGTTAGTAAACACACAGATGCGTAGAGTTCAGGCTAGGCGAGCAGGGGTGAATCCCTTGTGGGATAACAAAATCTGTCACACACACACTAACCCACCCCTCCCCATCCCTGTTGTCTGTCTTCTCTCAAGGTCACTGTGCGTACGTTTGTGAGCGAGCGCGTGTGTGTGTGTTGGCCGGGACAGTCAGCATCCCCCTCCCTTCCTGTACACTGTGTTGTCTGCAATACTGACTGAATTCATCTCTCCAGTCTCCCCTAACAGACTGATGCAGAGATGACGCAGTTATATTACTGCTGTGAGTCTATAGTGAACTGGCTTAACAGACATTGTGACATTCATCATAGACACAATCCTTCACTAAATGTGATTAACAAATAACATAAATCCTTTTCAAAATAAGTTTTTTTTTTTTTAAGTATGACTACTGTCAGAGTACTTAGCAAGCTGGCAGCAGGGAGAAAATGAAACATTTGAGGTACCTTGGTGAAGGCAATGGTAATATTTGGGTGTAAGGGATGGGGGCTTGTAGACTGGCCACATTCCTTTTCTACCTGCTCATTCTGTATGAGAATCTTCATACTTTAAAACAAGTTCCCTCCTAATGAGGTGTCAAGCAGAGACATTGGATGTGGTTGTGTGTGCGCATGTGTGATAGAGGAGGAGACAATGTGACAAAGCACATTACGCCATCGTGTCTATCTGATAACATCAGAAGGCAGAGAGCGCCTCCTTGTGGCCATAACACATCTGATGATCATTATCATCATCACTACCATCTGGTAAAATTCCATTCCCACGTACAAGAACGCACGAGTGCAGGGAGGACGGACTGCGGCAGCGGGCCAAGCAAATTATTCGATAAGATCCAACGGAGCCTGGTGCGGGTTTTTAGGAATTCCAGTAATTTCTGGTTGCAGTTAGAACAGCACACTGGGGCCAGTCGATGTTGTGGTAGGCCTACGGCTGGTTTCCCCCTTGACTAATCAACAGACCAACCTGACTCCACCCATCTCCTTCCCCATACTGTAGCATGACAAGGGTGAGTTTAACGTGTTCTGAGAATTACGTTTTATTCCCCACTGATCCTATGTATTTAAAAAAAAGTATTCATACACAGAACCTCTGTATACCTGCTGTAAACAGTACATAGGAGGCCTTAACATATAGGAGTGGCAAGATTTTGTGAGAAGATTGAGTATTGTAACTATCACCTGCATGCAGGCTTTCAGAGAAAATATGAAACTCTCCCTTAGTTTATTGAAAAGGTCACCTTGTATTCGTCAAATAAAAAATGGAGCTAAATCCCCACAACACAAGGGCTCACTATACCAATTACAGGTTCCCAATACCGTTACTCTGCTTACCTTCTATGGCCAATGGGGGTAACGCTAGAGCAGGGATTCCCAAATTTGGGCCCCAGGACCGAGTTTGGGAATCCCTGCTCTAGAGCATTACCGCATGAATATAAAACATCTATTTCTCTTCAATGCAAACCATGTTGTCATGGCAAAACAATGCCAAACGTTGAAGTCAGTGTGTTTTTTTTATTTTTTATTTATTTATTTTACTATTTTCGTTTTTGTTCTTTTACATTTTTTTTGAAGTCAGTATTTATATACAACCCATTCTCTGTTAACGGACTAAATGCATTCTGCACAGCTGCTTGTGTAATGTAGCCTAGGTAAGTTATACCATTAAACACACTGCCCATTCAATAATAAAGGTTAAATCAAATAAAATCAATAAAAATGATAACACATGAATAATATAATGTATGCCACTTTCACACAGTCAGTGTGTGTTAAAATTTATCCTGGATAACTTTACAAGGTAAATATTTGTGTTGCATTAGTATTGGCAGCCACATACTGGTTTGTCTATAGTTAGAGCACTAGGCATCACTAAGGTATGGCATCGTACAGATTTACTGTACAGGTTTACTGTACGATGCCACACCTTAGTAATGCCTACTGCTCTAACTTATAGACCTACCAGTATCTGGCTGCCAATACTAATGCTACACAAACATTTACCTTTCTTCTTTATGTCATACCAAACAGGGAATAGCTCAAACCCCATTCATCTAACGCCTGTCGCTTTGCAAACCGTTAGCTTTGAAAGTTCTCAAGCAAGAGAAGGGGAAAAGATCCTCATGCATATTCTACTTTAGCCATTCTACCATTTGTTTGGCGGCAAACTTGCTAGCCACAATTTCACATCCCAGATGTCATGTGCCCATTTCCACAGTTCTCCCTCTCCCTCAACTTGATAACTTTATTACATAACATAAAGTTATTCCATTTCACAACTGACAGACTTGCCTCATCTTGCTTGTATACTTCATTTTTTTAGCTTTCATTCATTGGTTGCATTGCAGAAAAAGTAACTGGTTTGCTTGAGAGAATGCTCCAACATGTAATCTACTCTCCACAAACAACTCAACAACAAAGCAACAAACACTATTAGGGCTGACCAAAGTGTGACCTCAAAACAATACTTTAAAACAATGTGATATGGGTAGATATGGCTTTATTTATAACATTTGTATTATTATTATTTATTTTCTACCTAAAGTTTTTCAACCTAGACTACAATATATTTAATATAATGGAAATGTAAACATACATGGCAAAAAGTAACACAATCAAAGATTTTCTATTATATTGACAAGATAGTCGAGTGAACGCTCTAACAATGGAAATACTTTTCCTCCGAGATGGAAGCAGGCGGAGGAGTCATGATCAGGTGGGACCATTCTAGCCAATGAGAGGGCAGATACAAGCGTGTGCACAACAGGCAAAACTCCAGTATCATTATTTTTTTTGTGCCGAAATTCCATGTGCGTCCCCTTTATCAATACATTCGTAACAAAAGAACAATGACGAAACTTATATTCGATCAATTAAGATTTACGTAGCAAATTATATATTAATTATTTTGTTTTAGCAAATTCAACACTCTCATTGACGTCCATACAAAAATGTCTTACTTCATGTCTTATTTTCGTAGACATATTTTGGACGGAGTAAACCCTCTCGCTTGCTCTTTGTTACAATATTGCAACAAGTAACAGTTGGACACCGCCTGGCTGAGCGGCGCCCTCTTTCGGAAAGCTGGTTTGGAAAACAAAACAAATATGGCGGCTGACAGCTCGAGAACTGCAATTCGATTCGAGTGGTAGGCTGTGCTGTAATTTTTGAACCGAAAAGGGGTATGAATAACGTTTGGGGCTTTTAAATTATATTTGGTGTGATAGAACTTAGCTAACATGTTGCATCAAAGCTTCCGTTTCCCAACATACATTTTAGTGTAGCCTGTCCTGAAGTGCATAAGCTGCATTTTAGAATCTGTTTTCAAAATTCTGTTCAAATGTGTCTGCCACACTTCAACGCATTGCATAAAACATGTTTTAACTGCAGAAATGTTTGTAGGCCCAATGGTTTCCAATGCCAATATCAAACAAAATGTCATGACCCTACAAAAGCTGTAGCCTAAATTTCATTTACATATCAATGTCTTTCTCCCTCCACAGTCTCTAAGAATATGACCACCATGGACACAAAACAGATCACTCATCATGCTCTCCAAATTGACAAATTTAACAGGGTGGGTAACTATGGCAACATTATGCCTCTCCTGACCGCCCTTGATAATGCCTGTGTGACTTGTGAGCAGCTGCAAGGCACAGATATTGTCAGGGTCCTTTACAGACTCCTCAAAACCTGCTTAGACCATTCAGTGAAAAAAACTGCCAAGCACCTGTTGTCAAAATGGAAGAAACTCTACAGCCACCCCTATCACATCTCAAAGGAGAAGGGAAGCAAAGAAGAATTCACTGTCGTTGGAGAGAGTATGCTGGCTGATAAAGCTTGTCTGGCAAACAGAGGTGGCCTAGCTGCTGGTGATGCTAGTAAACCAGTGGAGTTGGGTGCGTCTTGTGAACATGTGGCTTTCCATACTGGGTCCGAGGACAGAACACTCACAAATGGGACCAAGTGTGGGAGAGCTAAGGGAGAAGGGGTGACATCGTGGCAGGCAGCTGGTGATTCGTCTTCGGGGTCAATTTTGCCCACCCTCTCAAAGCAGTCAGAAACTCATGCCACCGCTTCCCTGAGTAACCCTCCCCCCTGTAAGGATTCCTCTGAGTCGGCTTTGAGGCCAAAGTGCATCCAGCTCCTCCTTGGTGCCCTCGATCCAGAAACTTCCAAGGAGGCAGAGGGGAAGACTGCAGATCTGGCCCGCGTCATAGAGGTGCACATCCATGCACTGCACCGTGCAAACCAGGCCAAATACAAGGCCTGCATCAGGAGTAAGGTGGCCAACCTAAGGAACCCCAAAAACGGCCACCTTCGGTGTGGTCTCCTGGGCGGCAGCCTGGGGCCGGAAGTCTTCGCCGGGATGTCTGTGGAGGAGATGGCCAACGAGGAGCTCCAGCGGCTGAGGGAGGAGTACTCGTCGCGGGGGGTGAGCGAGAGGCAGCTCCCACAGGGGGTGGAGGGGACACCCACCCAGAAGGTGCGGTGCAGGCAGTGCGAGGGGTCGGACTGCAAGGTGACGCAGGTGTCCCGGGGCACGCTGTTTCTGCCGGCGTGGGTTCGCCAGGCCACCGCAGACCAGGATGCCATGACCTTTGTGACCTGTAGCAGGTGTGGGGAGCAGTGGTACCACAGCGGCTGGGTGTGCCTCTGATAAGCCATCCTCACCACACCACATGTAAAATGCCTGCTTTGTTTTTGTCGAGATCCCGCTGAAATGTCTTCAAACTATCAAACTGAATAATGTCATGTTTTAATGACAGAAATTAAGAATTAAATTTAACATTTTAAAACATGATTATGCTGTATGCATTACATTGTAATTAAACTTGCTGCGCTACATACTGTAATACAAATGTGGTTCTCTTTCTTTTACTATTTATTTCTCATTTGGCATTAATAGGTACTAGCATGGGGTCTTTCTGTGTGTGAGAACACAAGATGTAGTCCCTATGTTGACATTTCTGTTGAGATGCAGAGTAAGACCCATGTGGCCTTCCTGTGGTCATGTGACCCTGTGAGCAGCACAAGGAGCATGTGACCCATTAATCAGCCCAAGATACAGCTCCGGCAGGGTCATGTCTAGAAGGGATGCAGTTTATGTCAAATTGATGTCAAAAGTAGATTTGTATTTTATTTTAGCTAACCGTTTTCCTAACCTTAACCTAATTATCCAAACCTGCTGCGTAAGTTCTCGTAACCTGCCTCGATCTCAATTTTGAGATAAGCTGTATCCCATCTAGACAAAACCCTCCGGCCGGGGGCTTGCTGATCTCCCATGTTCCTTCATTTTCTAGCCCACAGCCATTGCTAATGACTCAGCAGCCCATCATTGTGATGACAGTGAAGTCTTAGTATTCCAGAAAGATCCAGGCTAGTTGGACAAAGTTATTAATGAGTTATTCTCTATGGGCAGGGATAGGGGTTTGAGGATATATGGAATGGTAGCAGTATTTTAAATTACATAAGATTATAATAAATGGTTATATTGTTAAAGAATGTCAAAGTTATATTGTTAAATTGGTATATCTTTCATTGAAATGGCCATTGAACAGCAGGAAATGTAAGATTCTAGTATATGATTTGTTCTCATCAGTGTTTTTGTAATGTGTCTACACATTACAGAGATGTCTGTATCAGAGTCATTTGAGATATCATTATGTTTTATGAATTTAATTAAGTTTGTCACACAATCAGTATGTCATGTGTATTTTCAAGGAGTGGCTTTTCCAAAGTCCATGCAGTTCCCTATCTTATTGATAGTCTCCCTGTTTATAGCCTTTAACTTTTCAATCATTGTCTGATAACTTTCTTTCTTTGAGACACACACACACATGCATGCTCAGGCAGTATGTGTGTACTGTGCATCCCATTGCTGGCTTGCTTCTGAAACTAAGCAGGGTTGGTCCTGGTCAGTTCCTGGATGGGAGACCAGATGCTGCTGGAATTGGTGTTGGAGGGCCCGTAGGAGGCACTTTTTCCTCAGGTCTAAAAAAAAATATCCCAATGCCCCAGGGCAGTGATTGGGGACATTGCTCTGTGTAGGGTGCTGTCTTTCGGATGGGATGTTAAACAGCTGTCCTGACCTTCTGAGGTCATTAAAGATCAGATGGCACTTATTGTAAGAGTAAGAGAAGGGGTGTTGACCTGGTGTCCTGGCTAAATTCCCAAGCTGTCCCTCATACCATCACAGTCACCTAATCATCCCCAGCTTACAATTGGCTCATTCATCCCCCTCTTCTCCCCTGTAACTATTCCCCAGGTCGTTGCTGTAAATGAGAATGTGTTCTCAGTCAACTTACCTGGTAAAATAATGGTACATTTAAAAAAAAAAAAAGGGCACACTATTGCTGATACTGTACATTGAGGTACAGCAGAATAAAATGTAGGGGAGAGTGGGGTAAGTTTGAGCCAAAGGGGTAAGTTGAGCCACCCTTGTTTCTATGGAAACCATACACAAAACATGTATTTTTACCAAATATTTAGGACGAGGTTATCATTTCATGGAGCCTGTTAAGGAAGAAACCACATTGAAAAAGTGGTAAGCAAGTTATGTGCAAAAACAGATTTTCACCAAGTCATATGAATTTGTGTTGGAGATTTCATGATGCTTATATCTAAACCAAAGTAGATCATTTTAAGATTGTTCTATACATCAGTTGGGGTCAATATGAGGTCCTAAACCTAGCATGAAATTGCATCCTTGAAGCTGTGTGGGCTAAAATAGTCAAATGTTTGCCTTGGGGTAAATTGAGCCAATGGTTGAGCCAATGGCAAGTTGAGCAAATTGAAGTGTTTTTCCCCCCAGGCATAATGCAAGGCATAATCGCGGGGATATGAGATAACAACAGGGCCTGGTCTATGTTAAAAGTGTAAAAAAACACATCAAATTGTTTGTTAGGTGTTAAGCCTGCAATGTGAATTGTGTAGACATGGTTTAAAAAAAGTAGTGGTAATATTTCATTCAGAACAGACATTTGGAGACATCTTAACTTACCCTCTACCTGGGCTTAACTTACCCCATGCTACAATTTATCTTCTTAAAATCTGATTTTAAACCTAACTTTAACTACACCGCTAAAGTTATGCTTAACCCTAACCTAAATGTTGACTTTTGTAGCCAATTTTGACTTTGTGGTTGTGCTATCTAGTGGAAACCGTATTCTTGTCAGGGCTTGGCTATCCCTGACAAAGTGCAGTGTTTGAGTGATTGACTGTGTCATTGACTAAACGATTGCTATAACATATGATGTAATTAGCTGATCCTTAAAAAAAACTATCCATTGCGTTGTAAGATCTGACATGTGTAAGCAACTCCTGGGCAGAGGAACGCGCCCATTGTATAGAATATTGCAGTGACGTCATCCCAACATTGCCAGAGATGTATTGTATTGGCATTGCCATGACCACATTCAAAAGCCATGACGCATCAGAGTTTAGAATGTCAATATCCTGCTATACTTTTTCAGTAGTAAAAGCACAATTACACACACATGAATAGCTTTCTTTATCCACTTTGCCCACAGTAGGCGTGACAAACGATCGGTCATATGAGCGTCAGTCGCGCTCGTGCAGTCCTGCTCAGTAGCGCCATGTCACCGGGAAACCTCGGCCGCTCGTGAGGATTTTGCAACGGGATGGAGCGTTATGGCACCGCCAACGTACATTATAAACAGCAAGGTACAGTTGTAACCAATTGATATTGTTCGTAGCTAGATATTTCAGACTTTCACATTTAATGTTAACTATATTTGTTTACCAGTTAACCTAGCCAGCTACATGAAGCCAGCTGATGTTTAAGCTACGCGCATGATCTCACAGACTGCGTGGTTCATGGCAAGCGAGCAGTTCGTGATTTCGAGACAACTGGGAACTGAAAAAAATAGGTCAAATCAGGAGTCGGTGAAAGTCGGAGCTCTAAGAAAGATGACCAAGTTTCCGATTTTGTAATTGTATGACAGTTCAAAACGATATTTCCCAGTCAGAGCTCGTTTTTTCCCCAGTTGTCTTGGACGCATTGAAGTCAAGGATGTCCAAGTTCACAGTTGTTTTGAACGCGGCAAGTGATTTACCGTATATTCACTAGCAGTCTTTTTTCCTAGTGTTTGTTTGTTATTTAGGCCGCGGGAGTCCGCTAAACTTACTCCATATGACAGTCTTGTTGTTAACCTGCTAATCAGCCTACAGTACTACCAAAGCACGTTTGATTCAAATACCCTTGAGCTATTGCTTACGTCCCTTTTCAGATCATCTTCGCGATGGTAATGTGTTTACTTTTATCTAAGTGTGTCATCAAACAAAGCACACACATTCCAAGCTTCCTGCGCATGTCCTATTCAACAAAGTGTTCTGTTGTCTAGTGATGCATGTAATGCTGGGATAGGACCAGATTGTCTTGTTCTACAAATCAATGGCAGGATCTTTTAGTCGAGCTCTCTGTTGAATAGATAGAGCATTACCGTTTACCATACTTAAATAAAAAAACAAATACCATTGATTACCATGCTGATAATGCTCAAACAGTATTTTTTTCTTTCTAACCTGAACAGTTGGCATACTTCCCCTTTAAATCGTGTGTGTGTATGTGTGTGTGTGTGTGAACCACAGCTGCAGAAAGGCAGCATTACAAAAGTGTAGTCAGTCAGTGTCCTCTCTAGTCAAGATTTATTCCGACACATTAAATTCACTGTAGTTGGCTGAGGCAGCTAACAATAGGCAGTGTCTTTAACCAATTTGACTAACAGGATGTGCGTCTGTTACCTATGTCTCTGACCTACTTGGGTTGATTAGCCCCTTTCACTACCCTTTTGGATGTTTATTATATCATTATGGAAATGGAGAGAGGGCTAGAGAAGATTTCTGAAGTAGTTAACTCAGTGGTGCAAGTCATTTCAATTTAGTGACACAGCGTTGTCACAGTATTTGAGGAGGCTGCTGAACACTACCTCAATCCGAGACAAGACATTGATCGATTATGTGATGGAGAGGCATTGAGGGAGTGATAAGCTCAGATTTCTCTACTATTTTTTTTTTTGCCCTTTATCACCAACCAGATAACAGTTGGAGCCCTGTTTAAAATTGTCACTGGAAGAGGGCTCAAAACGGTCTCACAGGGATGTTCGGAATTGGATGATCAGATTTTCTGTTTCTTCTCTTTTTTTTTAAACTTGAAATATAATTCATAGAATTGCAAGTGGGTTGACCCACCTGGTCTCTTGGAGTAATTGGGGTCTTTGTTTGTTTAAGGATAACATTCTTCTTTACTTTCTCAGCAGCATGCAATGTTGGTCATTACTTAATAGCAGAAACATTGAACCCTTCAGTGTGTTTGTGTGTTACTGGATTAATAACTAAGGCCTACAACAACTTGTAATACCCATACCAGACATCCATTAGACTAAATAGGGTTGAAATTAACAACATTCATTCTAATTACAGGAACTTAAAGGCCTCATTAAATGCACGTCGTGGAATCCTTTGATATGTTCACATTAGTTCATCATCGTCATGGTATTAGTCTAACATAATACCTTCTGTTTTCTTTCTAACAGATGCTGAATTAGGCTATAGTTTGCCCTGATACATAACGGTAAGAAATGGCATGTGTTGCAACAATTAAGAATGTATTACGGTAACTGTCTATTCTTGTGTCCTTACACAATGCATTCTGTACTCTACTGTGCTACTGTATTGTAGTAGACTAAACTACATTTTAGGCCTATCGTTGTCTACTGTACTGTCGGCCAAACTCGCCCCACGTATTTAATGCATCATGTCTGCTCTGAAGCAGAGCATTATGCATACAAAATGTTATTGTGGTCTGTGGCAACCGCTTTGCTCATGTGATTCTCTAAGAAATGGTCATCTGATCATTGTCCATGTGACATGCTGAGACCATTACAACTCCTACAATAGTTAATGTCGGCAGGAAAATGTTATGTCTTCATTGGATAAGATATCAACTACTAGACTGTATAACATTGTGACTGATTTGACTTTAGCTGACTACAGATGAGGTACTGCGTTCATATTGTTATTCTGGGTTTCTTTATCTTGTTATTTTCTTTTCTCAGACGGTTAACAGAGCAATCAATCAGTTGATTGATTAAACTGAATGACTATGTCATCTATTTTTAAGGTAGCAGCAGCGCTTTCCAGACCATCTCCCCCTAGCCAGCTACCCCACCAACCCTTCAGCTCAGGCCCAAGCCCAGCCATGACCGCCAAGTCATCCCTGCTCAAGGTGATCCTCCTAGGGGACGGCGGCGTGGGCAAGTCCTCCCTCATGAACCGCTACGTCACTAACAAGTTTGACACGCATCTCTTCCACACCATTGGCGTGGAGTTCCTAAACAAGGAGCTGGAGGTGGACGGGCGCACCGTGACGCTCCAAATCTGGGACACGGCGGGCCAGGAGCGCTTCCGTTCGCTCCGGACACCTTTCTACCGTGGCTCTGACTGTTGTCTTCTAACCTTCAGCATGGATGACAACCAGAGCTTCCTCAATCTCAACAACTGGAAGAAGGAGTTTGCTTACTACGCTGATGTCAAGGAACCTGAGAAGTTCCCATTTGTGATCCTGGGTAATAAGTTGGATGTGCCAGAGAGGCAGGTTTCAGGTGAGGACGCCCGCCAGTGGTGCCGCGAGAACGGCGGCCACCCGTACTTTGAGACGAGCGCCAAGGACTCTACCAACGTGGCGGCGGCGTTTGAGGAGGCGGTGAGGAGGGTGCTGGCGCAGGAGGAAAGGGGGGAGCACCTCATCCCCACGGACACAGTGGACCTACACAGGAAGCCTCGCTCTGGCGCCTCCTGCTGCTGAGATGTAGGGTTGATTACCTTTATTTGACTTTTTAAGGACCAATGCAGCTGTTTATCTCAATTTAAAATGGGCAAAAATTGCTTTTTAGCAAAAAACTATTTCTCAAGGAAGGATTTGGCTAAGACTGGTAAAACTAGCTGTTAATGGAAGAGAGGTTTAAAACTGTCTTTGTTATTAGTCTATTAACCAATCAACCGCATAGTGATGTGGAAAGCTGAAACTCCCGCCCATGCAAACCTGCTGGTTATAATGTCCTGTGTAGATTGTATTTTCAACCACCAACTATCAGGAAATAAACTGATCAAATTTTTTCACAGTTTTACAGTTTGTTTGTTTGTTTAATTAGCTGTTATACAATATGCATTTTGACTGCACTGGGCCTTTTTAAAGAGACAGTAGGGGCTTATTTCAACTTCTGCTACCCAATTCTGGCCAACTTGGCTGTAACTTGTGAGTACTGATGATACCAACGGCCACTTGGTTCCAATTGTCCTTTTTAGCTGTGGTTAATGCATTCGTTCTGCTCTGTGCTCCTCCCTTGGTTTACATGACTGCATGTGCACGCAGACACAGCCTGTTCATAGCATCATACACACCGACCCACTTAAGCTATATAAGTTTATTCATATACAGGAGTGCACATAGTTGGGCCTGCTATTTGACGTTCCTTTGCTCTGGTGAAAGTGTGTGTGTGTTATCGGTGACCACTACGATCAAGAGATTACTTTGTTCTGCATTTCTCCTCCCAAGATTTGCGCTACTACTGTAGTAGACGCATACAGTAATCAACTAATGACTAAATATGTACATTTTAGTCATAGCAGACACTCTTATCCAGAGCAACTTACAGTAGTGAGTGCATACATTTTATATACTTTTTCATATAGGTCCCGTGTGGGAAACGAACTCACAACCCTGCCGTTGCAAGCACCATGCTATACCAATTAAGCCACATGGGAAATATTACATTGTCATCCCAGCTATTAAATGGGCTGAATGTGCCAAATTAATATTGTTGATTGTTAAATCGTATTTTGTATTAACGTTAGTGGTGGTAGTCAGTACACAGGCAAACTGAACTACAGTATGTGTTGGGTAAAACCAGATGGTTCTGTCCAGTCTACATCATTGTACAAATGGAAAGAAGATTCCAGTCAAACCCATATCTCTGATTATTCTCACTTGATTGGCTGATTTTTTTTTTTTTTTAGATTTGAAACCCACTCAACCCAGCCATGCAAATTTTGGCTGTGTGAATTCGAAAGCCGTTCATTGGCTGGATCACACGCTCTATAGCGCAGACCAACGTTGAATGGACTCCCATCAACGTCCATAAGTATGTCCAGCATTCATAATGACCGTAAGAGCTTTAACATGTTTAATCTCATCCAATTTCCAGATCAACCGTCAAAAGCCATTTTATAGCCATGTTAATGTGTGTTCGTTAGGAATGTCAGGGTACTGAAGCATGTAGATTGGTCTTTTAGTTACAAAAACATTTAGCATGAATTTATTTTAATTTATTTACAGTCACTCACTAGGCAAACTAGTGCACCCCCGAAGCCTCAGGATGTAAGTGCATTAACTGTTCTCGGAGAGTTTGGAAATAAATGTATTTTTAATGTTATATTGCCTGGAACTGGACTAACCATTTAGGAATGGAGCAGCAAATCCAGGGCCATTGCGCCACAGTTTGTTATAAGTAGGCTATTAGCTGACTTGTGCCATCATGAGTTCTGTGTATTATAGCCCCAAGAAAACCAGTCGTAAATGCATACTGGCTGTTTTTACGTTTTGCTGTAAAACAAGACCAACCATGACACACTAAAAACTGTAGGCCTATTGTACATTGTTTTTATGTAAAAAAAATGAATATATAAATGGTAATTTGACAAAAGACAGTGATGTCACCAGTATTCAAATGCGAACCAGTAATTTCTACAGCAGGGTTCCCCAACTGGCAGCCCGTGGCACACCAAGTTTTCTGAGCATATACAGTACCTGTCAAAAGTTTGGACACACCTACTCATTCAAGGGTTTTTCTTTATTTTTACTATTTTCTACATTGTAGAATAATAGTGAAGACATCAAAACTATGAAATAGCACATGGAATCATGTAGTAACCAAAAAAGTCTTGAAAGAGTTCCCATACATGAGAACTTGTTGGCTGCTTTTCCTTCACGCTGCGGTCCAACTCATCCCAAACCATCTCAATTGGGTTGAGGTCGGGTGACTGAAGGCCAGGTCATCTGATGCAGCACTCCATCACTCTCCTTCTGGGTCAAATAGCCCTTACACAGCCTGGAAGTGTGTTGGGTCATTGTCCTGTTGAAAAACAAATGATAGTCCCACTAAGCACAAACCAGATGGGATGGTGTATCGCTGCAGAATGCTGTGGTAGCCATGCTGGTTGTGTGTCTTGAATTCTAAATGCATCACAGACGGGATCACCAGCAAAGCACCATCACACCTCCTCCATGCTTCACGGTGGGAACCACACATGCGGACATCATCCGTTCCCTACTCTGCGTTTTACAAAGACATGGTGGTTGGAACCAAAAATCTAAAATTTGGACTCATCAGACATATTTCCACCGGTCTGATGTCCATTGCTTGTGTTTCTTGGCCCATGCAAGTCCCTTCTTCTTATTGTCCTTTAGTAGAGGTTTCTTTACAGCAATTTGACCATGAAAGCCTGATTCACACTGTCTCCTCTGAGCAGTTGATGTCTGTTATTTGAACTCTATGAAGCATTTATTTGGGCTGCAATTTCTGAGGCTGGTAACTCTAATGAACTTATCCTCTGCAGCAGAGGTTACTCTGGGTCTTCCTTTCCTCTGGTGGTCCTCATGAAAGCCAGTTTCATCATAGGGCTTGATGGTTTTTGCGACTACAATTGCAGAAACTTTAAAAGTTGTTGAAATTTGATGGACTGTCATTTATTTTTGCTTTTTTGAGCTGTTCTTGCCACAATATGGACTTGGTATTTTATCAAATAGGGTTATCTTCTGTATACCCACCCCTACCTTGTCACAACACAACTGATTGGCTCAAACGTATTAAGAAGGAAATAAATTCCACAAATTAACAAGCCACACCTGTTAATTTAAATGTATCCCAGGTGACTACCTCATGAAGCTGGCTGAGAGAATGCCAAGAGTCTGCAAAGCTGTCATCAAGGCAAAGGGTGGCTACTTTGAAGAATCTAAAATATATTTTGATTTGTTTAACACTTTTTTGGTTACTACATGATTCGATGTGTTATTTCATAGTTTTGATGTCTTCACTATTATTCTACAATGTAGAAAAAAAAATAAAAATAATGAAAAACCTTTGAATGAGTAGGTGTGTCCAAACCTTTGACTGGTACTATATATATATCTCATTACTTTTTATTGTTGGACATAAGACTGTAAAAACACTGGCAAATCAGCTCCAAGTGATTTTTATTTTGAAAATCTGTTCCAAAGTATTCCCACGCATTATAGAAAGATACATGTGATCGTATACAAATGTAAGCAAGGTTTGAAATGATTGTTTTAGTCAAATATTCGATCTTTGGACTTCTTGTGGTCAATATGCAGTCTAAAAATAATTGACAATCTGCTCAAGAAAAAAAATTGTCCTGTTCCAGTGTCTTGCATTAAAACATGAACCACCCTGAAACACTATCAATACGGTCATAAAATGTATGTTTTGTGTGTGTTGAAATAAAGTTGGCCATTTTAAACCTATGTAGGCCAAATACACCTAATTTGCTAATTTGTGCGGACCTCCTTCTTGGGGTGTAGGGTGAAGTTGCCCCTAGACGGTGATCTTGGGTCAGTTTTGTATTACCCCCACTAATGGTTAAGTTTACGATTGGGGGAGGGGGAGTGGATCCTAGATTTGTACCTAGGGGAAACTTCACCCCGGAGCTTTCCTTGGTCTTAATCAATGGTTTTGGACTACCATTTTAGGAAATGAACAATGTTACATTTTCCCACCAGGTGGACTCAGCATCTCACAAAACTCTACAAAGGCAACACCCCATGGTTGACCCATCACTGTGGTTGAGGGTGAGCGCTGGGGCGCGTTCAGCAGGATGCAATATTTTGGAACGTTCAGATAGAAATAGGCTATGTAGAACAAACATGCCTCTGATACATAGAATAAGGAATCACATCAGCTATATAAATGGCATTTCTATCTGCAACATTCTACAACGTTTGGCAACTGAACTGTTCAAAGCATATTTGCCATTCATCCCATTGCATGTGTGTTTAACAGGAAGTCCAAACTTGTAAGAAAGCGACAGAAAGCAGCTCTTTCACGATAATAAAAAATATCGGTTTTACTAGAGAATGTTACAAAAATCATCACTATACAGGAGTCATAACTATTTAAAACTTTAAAAAGAAAAACAATAATGAAACAACTACAGAGACTACAATGTCATCAAGGTACAATGGATATCTTTTTAAAAAAGAGAGTTGAGTGGGGGCAAACACTGCCTACCATGGTTGTCAGTACAATTGACTACACATCACCTGAAAAACTGCAAAGACACAGTCATGTCGCCTTCATGCAATAACGAGGAAACGACAACACACCCTGACCGACACGCATCTTATATGAAACGGAACATGCGCTTGCCTACATCAACCTGGTGGCAAAGCACACTGTATTATATCAAACATAACACACATGGGAATATAGTCCTTTTTTTCAGTATTTAGACGTTTGCACACGTGGACAATACCGACATGCTTTTCATATGAAAGTTAAAAGAATCATCGTTTCACTGCTGTGAGGAAGATAACTCGAGAGCTTTGGACTGTAATGTTCTATCTGCAAAAAGATGATTCAGAGATAACTGGCTTTAGTTTCGAGCCCTCGTTGGTTTGAATGGTGTCAGCCATTTTTATCTTGAATTCTTTTGAACTTAAAATTAATTGGGGTATTTAGAGTATACTGTATGTAGGTAGAGAACATTGAACAGAACAAGGCTATGTCACTAACTCAATTTAGAATAAAATGCAGATAGAACCTTCTAGTCCGAAGCGCTTGAACTACTCAGTGATCATTATTATAGAATAGGTCATGATAATCAAATGATATCTGAATAAAATATATATGAAAATTCCTGACTTGTTATATTGTAAACATCCAAACGGTGTCTGTTCATATAACAGGCCTAAAAATATGACAGATGAGTCACTTACATTTGGCTTGCCATAGTAAAATAATCACAAATAATGTCAAAGACAAGTTCTTCATTACTTTAGCACAGGGAAAGATTCAGCAGCCTAAAACTGATAAAAACATTGAAAACCATTTTGTAAATTTTTTTTCTTCACATTTCAAAATGCACACAATACAAGCACCACCGCCAGCATGACAATGTATTTGCTTCCTTCTCACAACATACCGTCTTAAAAGATTACTATTATATTTAATGCAGAACTAGTAATTGGATGCTAAACATATACTCCAAAGGAAACATTTACATATTGGTAATCAAAGGTAAAATAGCATGGTAAAACATTGACCGTGCTCTCCACATTCAGGAGGTGCTCTCCACATTTTTCTTTGGGGCGGTCCATATATTTACAGGTGAACTTCACCCTTTTAACACCCTTGTCTTGAGGAAAGTGAATGTATGATTCCCTTCACAGTTATGAACAAACATTGGGACTTTTGCTAAATTCACTTCAGCTGTGGCCTTGCCTTGTAACAAGTGTGTGCTTAATCAGTGAAGTGTTAGCCTGGTCCCGGATCTAATTGTGCTGTCTTGCCAACTCCTATGGTTGTTATCATGCCAAACATAGGAGCTATACAGCACAAACAGATCTGTGACCAGGCTAGTGGAGTTTCTATTTAGGTTGAGTACCTGAGGTATGTATAATGTATCACTTACAAACAGAACAAGGCAATCTGACCTTGAGTGTTGGTTTGTCCTGTGGGTTTAGAAGCAAGGCCGTTTCCATAGAGAACCTGCCATACAGAGGACTAGGTGGAGGTTCACTAGCCTGATACCAGATCAGTCTGTGCTGTCTTGCCAATTCCTATGGTCATAATAACACGACAATGAACATAGGAGTTGGGAAGACAGCACAAATAGATCTGGGACAAGGCTAGAGGTTCACCTGGAGGTCAAAGCAATGCGTTAGCACTGCAGACAGCTGCTGACAGAACTGCTGCTTTGGGCCAACAGTCACATTAGTGAATTTGTCCAATCCGGTTAGGGTACAGCACACGTTTTTCTCCTCAGGCCAAAATGGAGAATTACTCAACAGAAATAACTGGATGTCAATAAAGGAATGGGAAAGTTAACGTAATAGTAGGAATATTTTCTATGTGAGGCACCCTGAGATGCTGTGTATGTCATGTTTTTTTTAAATTCTACTTTACTTTTTTATATTTTTAAATAGTGCAACGTATCAAGCATTTCCATAAAAAAAGCAAAAAGCTAAATCAGGTAAAACAGGGTTGCGATAAGATAACCAAAGGAGAAAAATACCAGAGATAAGAGAAGACCAGATAAATATAATAATAGTAAACCTGTCATACTTTGAAGTAGTATATAAAAAAAAAAATAACATTCATACATACACATTCGCACAATATATTCATATTCACATATACAAAACACCAAAAAACAGGACATTTTGTGGCACGCTTCCTCAGGAGTTGTGCAGACAGTGACCTTGTTGTTAGGCGGTTATTCGGAGCTGTGTTGGTGCTGTGCTGTGATTGGCTCAGAGCAGTTAGGCTATGGCAGCAGGGTTGCACTCAGCAACGGTCCAATCGAGAGCAAACGTTCGCAAACAGGAAGAGGTACCACCTAACCTGAGCTCATCCAATAGGAACTTCTCATATGCCTGTTCCATTTGAAAACTTTGCTCCCGTTTGGACAAAGGACCTGATTCAGAGGAGAAAAAAGTGTGCCCAACTCAGACTTTCGCTTAAATTGTCCACTGATGTCAATGGAAGACATGGGCTGCATTTCATTTACACAGGCAGTCCAATTCTGATATTTTCTTCACTAATTGGTCTTTTAACCAATCAGATAAGCTCTGAAAAAGAATTGATGTGGAAAGATATGACTGGTCAAAAGACCAATTAGTGGGGAAATAAATCAGAATTGGGCTCCCTGTGTAAATGTTGTCAAAGTGTGACAATTTGAGTTGAGTGCACATATCTCAAGTCAGAACACCGCCCATAGTGAAGGAGACCCAGGTGTTGGTTTTACTCAGAAGGGGGGTTGGAGGTTAGGTGTGAGGAAGTGTGTGAGGGGTGGTTGGCCGGTTCTTATGAGTAAGAGGAGTTGAGACCCTCCTTGGAACCACCCTCCTCCGCGTCGTCGTCCTTTGTCTTGATGTCCTGGTACTCGTTCTGGTTGCAGGAGCTCCTCAGGTAGGCCCAGTTCGCCGACAGGATCATCAGATAGTGGATCTGTGGGGAGAGAGAGAGGGGGCGCAGAGAGGAGGGAGGAAGGGAGAACAGAAAGGGGGAGGGAGGGAGGGAGGGAGGGAAAGGAAAGTGCATAGGGTGGTGGCCAGTGAGAGGGTTAGTTAGCCAAAGCAAGCTACATGAGTAGAAGCTACATGTCATGTTGACCAGTCTACCAGATGTCAAACGAGACACATTAGCATTGCTACTGTACAATGTCAGTATTTTTTGGTTAGGTTGGCTAGGTTAGTATTAGTAAATTACAGAAAACTAAGTTAGTGGGGATTCATTTTCTCCAAACAGTCACTATCCTAAAAAAGAGAGGACAATGGTCTTGGTTTTCCTTCACATTTTATGTTTATTTTGCATAAACTAATAAAGGCACAATGTCTTTCATAACAAATATCACAAAAAGAGACTAGCTTAAACAGGCTAAAGAAGACTAACTTCAAGCTAGACAGTTGGCACTTGGGGGAAAGATATTAAAGTCTCATTGAAAAGAACTATATCCTTCGATTAGAATAACTACAGAATATTGCAGTAATCTGAAGCTAGATACAGCAACACAAATATTCCCTTGTTCTTACACTGGCGCTGTCCCTTTGTATTAATGATCTATCCATCCTCAATGCTATGTGCCTGCTCTACTTGAATGAACTGATCAACCTCGCCATAGCCTTGACTGGTGGTCCCACATGGTACTGTACTCCTACTGTACTGGATCAGTACCTATAGGTACATATCCTGTCTGGAGAGAGATTGTGAGGGACCTCAGCCATGTTCGCTAATCACGCACTCACTTGTCCCTCAGTGTGGTTCAAAGGCATGTGTGGCAATAGGGTTGGATGCAAAGGCACATAGATCTATCTGTATTATGTTAACAGTAGTGTATGTTTCTCTATGTGGTACAGTACATACTCTCCTTCCCACCATCGGTCTTTCTTTCTCTCCATCTTTCTTTCTTCCTTTAACTATCTTTCTATTTTTGCTCTCTCGCTTTCTTATCATTTCTCTCTCCTCTCATTCTCTCGCTCTCTAATATGGCTCTGAGAACTTTGTGGAGCGGCGGTTGCTGTGGCTCATAAACTTGAGAGCAGCGTAGTTATACGTGGTGGCCATCATGTAGATCAGCTGGGAGGGAGAGATGAGAAGACAGACTGGGGTGAGAAACAAAGTCAATGACCAGGAGGCCTTTGGGAGGCCAGTGCTATTCTTGGGTGGCATCTGGCTAGATTGTGCAGTACTGTACCTTCATACTGCTTCACATTGCATATATCTACATCTATAAACAAAGTGAGATTACTACGGCGCACACAATTTCAGATGGCCGTCTATGTGCTGAATCTTCTCACACCCGCTAATGAGCAACCCAAGTTTGGTAGAGTAGCTGAAAGGCCTTAAGCCCTGTTGCCTCAGGGGAGAGCATGGCCTCATGACCCCATTACTGAGTTCAACGGAGTTCAACTAGCCATTACATAGAGACAACCACACCGATTGGATAAAACAACTGAATTATTTGCAAACAAATGATGTACAAATAATTAGCTCCACCTACGAAGACTTAAACACACTATAGAAGCCTTATTCTATCATCTCTGGTGCAAAATACCGTATGGACAGTCTCTTGTGAGGCATTCCTTTCCTTTGGCCACAAAGCAAATGTGTGTCAAGCCAGAAGCTATAGGGCAGACTTACACCCTCAGAAGTCAGAACCATGAAGCGTGGAGGAGGGATTTCCATGGCAACAGATCAGCGTTCCATGGCAACTCATGCAAATGATTCAAACATGGGGAATTCGGGATATAGGGCATCCAAAGCTTACCAATGCAATGAGGGTGGCGCCTGCCCCAGCACACGCAACAATGTACAGGTGGAAAGACAGGTAGAACTGGAAAACATGGAGACCAATCTCTGGTTAGTGATGATACTCTCTTTGACATTCATAAAATATGTCCTTTCCACAATCAGCCTCTGTATAATTACAGTACAGTGATGAAGAATGTTATATTTTTGCGCTTTGGACAAATGTATACAACAACAAAAAATCTTCCCAACAACAAAAAATAAGTGGTGAATAAGAAGGTTTATATGATATTCCTATTATATGAGGTTCATGAAGGTTCATATGATGTGCATAAAGCCTTACAGGAGGGGGGTTGCTGTTCTCACCTCGCTGGTGCTACAGATGTCTCCTAGCGTAGATCCGCAGGCTTTGCCGGGTGTCGCATTCCATGGAATAATACCTAGACGATCAGGAACAAGGGATATCGGTTTAGGAGCGGCAACTGTAGCTTAAAGAGAGGCCCTATTCAGTGCAGAGTGGTCAATCGCTTCACTTGTACAACATTTGTTGGGAAAACCAGTTGAGTTGACCTAACGTGATAGTAAATGTTAACACGTCCACTCATTCAGATGTATAACTGTTTATACCATCTGCCATTAGAGGACAGATGATGATGCACTGCTTCAGGGTGATGGTAATAGTCGTAAACATGATATGGATGTTGATGCAGTAAATGACTTAAACACCCTATAGATATAGACATGTAAAGGCTGAGTGTTATCAGCACCCATAGCGAAGGCATAACGTTTATAAGATACAGCCTGCCACTGCCAAGTGGACGCACGTCACACTCCTTGCATTAGGCTCTGATGCAGGGCTATATCATGATATGGCGAATCTATATATGGCTCATACACGGACGTGTTCTGCTGGATGCTATAGGCAGAATGGCCGTCATATGAATATGGGTCATACTCCTAAACTCATGAACCAGGTTGACGTAATCACACAAATCAGTGTGTGTGTGTGTTATTGAGTGACACTCACCGTACTGCCTGACGTCCACACAGATGGAGTCAGGATCAGTGATGTTGGCCATTGGGGACTTCATGGCAGCACAGGTAGTCCACATGTTGTAGAAGAGGAAGACTGGGATGGCTGAGAAGCCAAAGATCCCCAGGAAGGCCAGGCCCAGGATATATGTAAGGAACACAAACTGATGAAGAGAGAGAGGAGTTAGTGACATCATCATCCTCGTCATCATCATCTTCATCATCCTCATACCAGCATTTCCCAACACCCGCAATAACATCTGCTAAAAATGTGTGTGACTACTACAATTTGATTTGATCATCGTCATTTATCATCATCCTCATCCTCGTCGTCCTCGTCGTCATCGTCGTCGTAAACATTGTGATTGAAATCTACTGCTACTGCTATACCTAACACTGTACTATGTATAATTCTCCATCAATACAACGTCACCTAATGACAGAGGATATTTAGAACCAAGCTCGTCATCATCTTCATCACCATATCGTCATCCACATTTTCCTGATACGTGACACAATATCGGTTAGAAGGGTGAAAAAAGTTTCATCTGACGTTAGCTTGACGACACTCAGGAGAATACAACTGTCCTCATAGCAGCCTTTCAGGCTGATGTTACTGGACATCTGCAGCAATTACACTAAACAGGCTAGAGAGGACAAACTGTGCCAGTTACCCTCCAGGGTGTGTGTGTACAGCTGTATGTGTGTAAATGCATGCATGTCATGTGTGCAGTTGTACGTGTGTGCATGTATGCAGTCACGTGACTGTATGTGTGTATGTATTCATGAGTGCAATGTGTGTGTGTGTGTGTGTGTGTGTATGCGTGACCGTATTTGTGTGTGACCATATGGGTGTGTGTATGCATGTCTCACCGTAGCTGTGATGCAGCGGCCACACACGGTGGTCTTGAACTGGCTCTGCAGCTCCTTCTTGACGGCGCTGGTGGTGTAGAAGCCCTCAGCCAGCAGGATGATCCCATAAACAAAGAAGAAGGAGGCGATGCCATAGATGACGTACTGCATGGTCTGGATCCTGCTCGGACAGATACAGTAAAGAATGTGAAGACAGGCACATTCATATTGAATAACCTGGATAAGACTTGTTCAAAGACATATACCTTTACAAACTGTAAAGGTTGACATATAGGTAAAGACATATAGGAGATACAACAGAGACAATTAGTTCCCTTTCTCTCCCCCACTCCCCCACACACACACAACTTACACGATGGTGAGGGTGGCGTGGTCAGTGGTGATCTGGGAGAAGTGGTTCTCCAGCATGGTCAGCGTGCCGGTCAGCGCCACGTGACCACACCCGCAGAACAGAGCCACGCCCGAGAAACAGAGGATGGTGGCCACCAGCGAGGCGTAGGGCACGCCGCCCAGACACTTGATGCAGCATTCGAAGCAACCTTCAGAGGGGGACAGAGAGCACCTTGCTTAGAAGGAGCAAAGAACTACACAGTTGGTCAATGTTTTTTTCTGTTGAGCTACATTAGCCTATAACTCAACCTCTTGCTACATTATAATGTAGGAACTATACTATGTATGTTTTTGTCCAGGAGAGCAACCGTCACTGCTTAATTAATCAAGAATTAGTGAATTCATAAATGCTAAATGTGATCTGATTTAGCAGCCCATGTCATATCTGACTGAGAAAGGGATTCACTGTTGTAGCCTGAGGATTAGCATTCTTGCTAACCTGTGTTGAGTAAACAATGCTTTGACAGAAACAACCAAGTCACATTTACAGTAAAGTTGACAGGTGCAGTAGTCTCATTGTCTCCAACCAAGAGCCACAACATGTCTTTTCTTCACCCATCTCAACCATATCGGAACCATTTTCACTTCGTCATTGCAACTTCCCAGTTAGAATTGACACGCTCAAGCACCCAGGAGTGTTAAATATTACATGTGTTCCGTAGTACAAGCTCCCATCTTCCTCTCTACTTCCCCCCCAAAAAAATCCCTTTCCTTTGTCTTCATAGAGAAACATATACAAAGCCCTTTTGACCAATGGCATGAATAATGCACTGTCTAATTCTAAATGAATCCCTTTTAACCAATGGCATTAATAATGCACAGTCTATTTCTAAATAAATTATTGCTACTTATTGTCAGAGCAGTGGTTTCTGGGCCACAGGCAAACAGACCTGGGCCGTGTTCAGAAGAAAACAGACTGAAACAGGGAGGGATTACCTGAACTTGTTTTTGTTTTCAGCTTGTTTTCCGTTACAACACGTTTTGCTACGGTGTGCCATAATGAATACGACCCGGATGTGTGGAACTGGCGCTAGTTCAAATCCTCCCCAGCACACAGAGTGGTCAGATCTCCTATTGGATGTTCATAGAACGTATACAGAACCAATGCTAACCAGTGCTAGCACCACGAGATGCTAGCGTTGACCTTTCACTTCATGCATTGCTAGACTAGATCCCTGACCAGTCCTCCGTAAACAGCACCCAGTCATACCCTCTAATGGACACTACTAGTTCAACACAGGCAGGATGAGAGAGTTATGAGGGGTATGCTATATTAAATAATACTGTGTCATATGGTGAGTCAATGGTACCTTGGTATTTTGCTTTGCCAATGGCAGCTACAAAACTCCACAAAATCAAAACTATAGCGTAGCCATGACTTCTATTTGTTTTGTTTCAAGACCATTCAATCTGATGTCACATTGGCAGTGCACTGTGAAAAGCTCACAAAGAGTTATGGGCAGGGTTTTAATGAAGGACCATTGTGGGAGGCAGTGGAGCGGGCTTGGCAGCCCTATGGTTGCTGGTTCCTCAGAGAAGGAGGCAACAGCAGTGGTGTTAGAGGGGAGGAGAGAAAACGAAGGAACAAATGAGAAAAACAACACATTACATTGAACACAAGTGTTAAGGCTTATGTAACTGCCCGTTATAAATAGCATTACAAACGTGGGACGTTACTCTGGGAAGATATTGCACTCTCTTACATGTGCCACTGTTTCCATGACAACATGCTCCAATTGGCATCTCTCACACTAATTACAGACCGGCAAATTTCTTCAGGAACGCTATGGCTCTTTTTTCTACAGTTAGTCCTCCAAATAAACAAATCCATTGTGATTTTATATTTTCCATTTAGGAGGATGTAGCCATAGTTTATTTGTCTTATTCAATTGATGAGGCTGAAATGAATGTCGGGACAGACCCCGACTGAAAAGAAGGGGCCTATAGGCTATTCCTATTCCGTATAGTGACGGGTGACAGAGTTGACTGTTAATAACATTCACAGGCCAACATCAATAGCATCCCATAATATCAGGCAAAGCATTCAGTCGCCCTCATTAGTGTTGCTTCCAACTGACGATTCACAGGACTATGGACTTCAACGTCAACTGGATATCAACAGTTTGTTACAGGCATTGAGATAGAGTGCTACAGAATCTTGTCTGCATGCTAGGCCTAATAGTAATACTTCCAGACAGCACTAAGGTTGGCTTATCCAGAAAACACAAAGGGTTAAACCTAAGAGGCAGCTGCTGCTGAGCGAGAAGTTGAGACTCCAAGATGAGGCGTTGGTTGGTTGCATAAGAGTACGGAGACAGAGCAAGCATTGCATAATGGATCTCTATCCCATTAATGTTAATGACGTACCAAGGCAAGGCATGGATGGATGTGTAGGGGGCACTAACTAATAACTCCTACCATCTCAAACAGGCTAAATGACAGAACGCCAAATTGGTTGGTCGATATGGAACAACTAGGTCTGGTTCCCCTGACTTGTGACCCTAGTCAAAAGGACAAATGGAATGGTCTACATCCATCTCAAAAGACAACCATCCTGGTAGAGCTCAAAAGGGATTGGTCGAAACGGGACAAACAGGTCATGCCCCCTTTAGTCTTGTGCCTCCTCGTCAAATGGAATGGTCCACTTTCTGCTTTAAACTGTGGGCTTGAAATATGCACCATCTCAGAAAAGAACCTGGCTAACGGACCAGAACTCAAAGGGGGTTTGTCGAAATTGGACAAACAGAGTCTTGTTCCCCCTTGTCAAATGGAATGTTCCACTACTACTCCACTTCCTGCTTTAAACTAGGGGCCTCATCCGGGACTATGCTGCCTGTGGCGATGCCAGCTGAGCTGAGCATTTATCATCACAGTTAAAGTGCACTAACGGGAAACAGACAGGCATGAGCGGACGGCCTCGGCGGACCAGAACGGAAATCGATGGGCTATTCATTAGAGGCGAATTTAGGTGACCGAGCGAGGTCGAGTCCATCTCTCTCACTTTGCCCTGCTTCTCTCTGAGGTGAAATATGAGAAATACAGGGCCACAATAGTGCTATGGACAGAGACCTCAGACCAGACACAAGGCTATATATCTACAGTTGAAGTCGGAAGTTTACATACACCTTAGCCAAATACATTTAAACTCAGTTTTTCACAATTCCTGACATTTAATCCTAGTAAGAATTCCCTGTCTTAGGTCAGTTAGGATCACCACTTTATTTTAAGAATGTGAAATGTCAGAATAATAGTAGAGAAAATGATTTATTTCAGCTTTTATTTTTTTCACCACATTCCCAGTGGGTCAGAAGTTTACATACACTCAATTAGTATTTGGTAGCATTGCCTTTGAATTGTTGGGTCAAATGTTTCGAGTAGCCTTCCACAAGCTTCCCACAATAAGTTGGGTGAATTTTGGCCCATTCCTCCTGACAGAGCTGGTTTAACTGAGTCAGGTTTGTAGGCCTCCTTGCTCGCACACGCTTTGTCAGTTCTGCCCACAAATGTTCTATAGGATTGAGGTCAGGGCTTTGTGATGGCCACTCCAATACCTTGACTTTGTTGTCCTTAAGCCATTTTGCCACAACTTTGGAAGTATGTCATTGTCCATTTGGAAGACCCATTTGCGACCAAGCTTTAACTTCCTGACTGATGTCTTGATGTTGCTTCAATATATCCACATAATATTCCTGCCTCATGATGCCATCTATTTTGTGAAGTGCACCAGTCCCTCCTGCAGCAAAGCACCCCCACAACATGATGCTGCCACCCCCATGCTTCATGGTTGGGATGGTGTTCTTTGACTTGCAAGCCTCCCCCTTTTTCCTCCAAACATAACAATGGTCATTATGGCCAAACAGTTCTATTTTTGTTTCATCAGACCAGAGGACATTTCTCCAAAAAGTACGATCTTTGTCCCCATGTGCAGTTGCAAACTGTAGTCTGGATTCTGACACTATAATACAACCAACCTTAAACCCATTCAGATAGAGTATGAAAAACATACTCTGGGTATATTTACAATTATAAACTGGGTGGTTCGAACCTTGAATGCTGATTGGCTGACAGACGGATATGACTCTCATAATTATGTTGGTAACCAGTTTATAATAGCAATAAGGAACCTCAAGGGTTTGTGGTATATGGCCAATATACCACCGCTAAGGGCTGTATCCAGGCACTCTGTGTTACGTTGTGCATAAGAACAACCCTTGGCTATATACCACACCCCCTCGGGCCTTATTGCTTAAGTATTGCCTTTGCGTTTGGTGAAGTATGGAAGTCTACGAGGCTGTTGGAGAATTACAGTGGCAAAATAGGAAACTGTCTTTCGTTTGTGGCCTATTTTTCTGCCAGCAGTGAGAGAATAGCAAGGGCCTTCAAAGGCTCTTGCAAGCAACCACTCTCAGTACAGTTGTTCTGCTGTCAAGAAGTTCAGCCTACTGCTTTGTGATGAGAGAGTAAGAGAGAGGGAGAGAGACAAACCGGCAGAGAGAGAGAGAGAAATAGAGAGCAGGAGAACAATTGAGTGAGATGGACAGAAAATCAGAGAGGAAGTGAATTGGGCAGAGAGATAGAGAGAGAGAGAGGAAGCAAATGGGAGAGAGAGAACATGTGAGAGTAAGCAAAGAGCATTTTTTTGGGCCCGGGGGCCAGTGAATAGTGGTTGCCATGGCAGCATGTTACCCACGACCCAGTTGAGCGGAGCCTGTAGCTAGCTGATTACATCCCTCCACGGCTCCTCGCTTCCCTTCCCACGCGTACACAGCAGAAGGACATGAACTCCCCCTCAGGGGTCAGAGCAGAGGGTTCCGGGAAGGGGACATGACTCTGAACCTCAATCTGAGCATGGTTTGAACAGGTAGAGGAGAATGTGCGTAGTCCAAAAGTGGTCTGAGCACTCTGTCAGCCAGTCCCAATTCACTCTCTAACCCTTTCCTTTGGCACTTCAATGCAGATCTGTAAGATGGAAGCAATATATCTCCACCACTACACTGCTTATACCTATCCAGCCCCTTCAGATCTGCAAACATCGAAGGGGTAAGGACGGTTAGGGGGCGAACTGGGACCAGCTGTGAGAGTACACTAAACCTGTTGTTAGAGCGACAACAGACAGAGAGAACCACATCTGTGTGACTACGCCTACATCCATTATTCATTAGTCAGGTGATTAGTGATTGTTTTTTGTTTTATCCAATTTGGAAAATGGGCCATCCACAGCAAGAGGAAAAGCCACTTTAACGTTCTTATGTTGATGGGTAAAAAACTAAAGCTCTGCAAAAGGACACCTATTTAAAATAGCTACTGTACTTGATACTTTTCCAAAGGGATTTTCCTGATCCAAATTATGAGTCACATTATGACACATTACTAAATATTATGAGACATTATGATGAAATGTTACAGTGACGCAGCTTAAAACAAATGCACAACATATTTGTCAACTCTACATTGACTAGTTTTAGCGTCTAATAAAGTCACTTATAATGACTAGCCTTGTGAATATTTCACCGCCAGTCTTTTCTCTTGCCTCAGGGGCTATTCCAGTTTAGAAGCTCCAAATTCATTATAGGACAATTTCCTCTTGCATTGCATTGTGGGAAGATTAACAACAGAGCTGTGTGGATTACCAAAGAGAGAAAACTGAGTCTTCTTTCTACAGCAGGAAAAAAATGGCTGCTTCAACGAGGCA
Source organism: Brachymystax lenok tsinlingensis (assembly GCA_030435695.1). Lineage (NCBI taxonomy): Eukaryota > Metazoa > Chordata > Actinopteri > Salmoniformes > Salmonidae > Brachymystax > Brachymystax lenok. The sequence continues at coordinate 47,166,198 of CM059814.1, forward strand.
TTGATGAAAGAGAAACCCCATCTGTTTAAAAAGTGAACAGGTTTGGGGTGGAAAACAGGCGCACAACCCGTGTCACGATTTGAGATTTGTAGAATTTTGATAAATGATGACTAATACTTTCAGCATGTTCTGATATTTTAGGCTACTCTGTGTTTCTCATGTAGCAGTATGTTATATCCTTATTCTACAACTGCCAAGCACAACGATATAGACCAAATAAATATTGTGAAATCCAACGGTTTTAACGACACACAACAGCATGTTTTGGGCTATTTCTGTCGGATATCAAGGGACGGTACAGTTAAGAGGATCACATGTGAAAAGTGACCTCCATCAAACTTCTCCATATCCAGAGAACATTTTCCCCTGACCCTAATCTGGTCTACATCCTATAGCCAAGTCCTTACCCTGGCCCAGCATTAATATGAAGGACACTAGGCAACAAGGTCAGCATCTGCTCATGCATAATTAAGTGTAATGAAGTGTACAGCTTTTAAATCCCCCCTCAGCACTCGTCTACTACACTCCTAGAATTTGATCAATACTTTATCCCAGCAGTGATCCCTAACCCTGTGCACTTACTGTAGCCTTTGCTCTTTAGCTGTCTGTCTCCCTGCCTGCCTCCCTGCTTGCCTCCCTTCCTGCCTGCCTCCCTCCCTCTCTGTCTGCCCACCCCCATCAGCCAGTGTACTGGTATGGGAAATCTGGGATAAACCTAGCCAGCTGTGCAGGGGACTCCCATCATACACTTATGCACACATTAATATACACTCATACACATATGCACACAGAGAATTAGCTCTATGCAGTCAGGCACATGTACATGCCATACAATGCATGTCATGTACAATATACCCAGCTAGCACATTTGGTTTCTTGGAAGTTGTGGGAATGTACATTTTTGGTTTCCCATTGATTCTGGGAACGAAGCCATACCTTTCCTGACCGGTAAAACTGAGAACATTCAGCCTATTCTGGCAACATACATTTTTACATTGCAGGGAGGTTCAGAGAACATGTTGCTATGGTTACCTGAAAGGTTTTATAAATTCATTTCCTTAGACATTAATCATGCAAACACATTTATTGTGGCACGGCATCAGTGAGCTAGAATGCCATGTTTTCTCAAAGCTGTTAATTTTAGTCTATTCAAACAGACCCTGTTTCAAATGACACAAGCACTCATTAAGATCAGATGGGGCCAATTAGTAGGTGCGGCCAACACACCTGATAATACTTAACAAGACAGAGGATAGAGAGAGTTTTGTTGACGCTGAGAATAGAATGTACATTTTTTAATTTTTTTTTATTTTAACGTTACTAATGTTTTCTTGCGGTTTTTATGGAACATTTTAATGTTCTGAGAACATGGCTTTAAATAGAACCATGAGGTAACCTGCAGAAAACCTTATGCTAATGTACAAAAATTCCCACAAAAAAACATTGTTTCTTAGCGTTCTTGGAACAATTTGAGAACATTACTTCAAATAGAAAACTGAGGAAACCTGCAGGAAACATTATACTAAAATTCACACCTAAGAAACGTATGGTTCTCAGAACATTATGTGCTAGCTGGGTATCCTGCCCCATTCCCAGAACATTGTGGGAAGGTTGTATGCAAAATAACCATAGGACAACCACACTCTCAACAAGCTCTAAGAAACATATTGTTCTCAGAATGTTATGTGATAGCTGGGGAATCACGTAAACATACAAATACAAAAGTACACATGGTCTAAGCAGCTAAACACGCAGCTAAACACGCACACAAACACACATATACACACACATGCTTCGAGACAAGCAACACTGAACCATGCATGAGAGCACTAGCAGTTCCGGACAACTGGGTGATCACGCTCTCCGTAGCCGATGTGAGTAAGTCTTTTAAACAGGTTAACATTCACAAGGCCACAGGGACAGACGGATTGGAGTGAAGTGTCTTTACTGATATTTTCAACTCTGCCTGATCCAGTCTGTTATACCCACATGTTTCAAGCAAACCACCATAGTCCCCGTGCTCAAAAACGCCAAGTTAACCGGTCTAAATGACTATCGCCCCTTAGCACTCACAGTTGTAGTCATGAAATCTAGTCATGAAATGCTTTGAAAGGTTGGTCATGGCTCACATCAACACCATCATCCCAGACACCCTGGACCCACTCCAATTCGCATACCGCCCCAACAGATCCACAGATGAGTGCAATAGAGATTGCGTCCACACTGCCCTTTCCCACCTGGACAAAAGGAACACCTACGTGAGAATGCTGTTCATTGACTACAGCTCAGTGTTCAACACCATAGTGCACTCCAAGCTCATCACTAAGATAAGGACCCTGGGATTAAACACCTCCCTCTGCAATTGGATCCTGGACTTTCTGACGGGCGGCCCATCCGCCATGCTGAACCTCAACACAGGGGCCCCGAAAGGGGTGCGTGCTGAGTCTCCTCCTGTACTCCCTGTTCACCCACGACTGCGTGGTCGCACACGACTCCAACACCATCATTAAGTTTGCTGATGACACGATGGTGGTAGGCCTGATCACCGAGGACAATTAGACAGCCTATAGGGAGGAGGTCAGAAACCTGGCAATGTGGTACCAGGACAACAACCTTTCCCTCAACGTCAGCAAGACAAAAAAGCTAATCGTGGACTACAGGAAATGGAGGGCCGAGCACACAAACCTACATGTACATACTGTACTACCTCAATCAAGTTCCAAGTTTTAATGTCACATGCACAAGTACAGTGAAATGCCTTTCTGGCTAATTTAATCAAAGGGCTCGTAAGTAAGCATTTCACGGTAAAGTCTACGCTTGTTGTATTCGGTGCATGTGACCAGTAAAATTTGATTCACATATATATATTTTCTTTACACAAACACACAGGAACACTGAGCAAATGACACTTGAACCCATGCAAGCATAGTATCATTCCTATGGTGACACCAGAGGGGTGAGAGTGTGTTCTACCCTTTTCCCTCAATCCTCAAGGTAAAGATTACGGTCCTCTGCCCTGAGAAATTACATGAATGTACGGCTCAGAGGGCTCCATTCATTGTTTGCAGCTGTGTCGCATTAATTCACCAAAATGTAAGTCTGAGCCTCCAGCCAAAGGGTCTGGTACAGTCTGAATCGGGGTGGCAATGGGATGGCAGTGGGCTTATGTAACAGACTTAGCTAATGCCCTTTCCCATGCCCCTGTCATGTGATTATGGCCATTCACATGGTCAAATTAAGCATTTACATTTCCACCAATGTCTTCTTCAGGTCAGAGTGAGTGGAGGTAAGTTTTCATACCTCACTGGTAAGGACGGACACTGGCCCAATGTGAAGTCCAGTCCATTTCTTACAGATGCCAATGGAATCAAAGATGGACTCCACGGCAGAGATAGGACAGGGGGCTCTCTGGCCATTCTTAGTGGTGGTTATTTCAACATGATATATTGACAATACAGATACAAGAGACAGATACAACTGAACCAAAGTCATGAGAGAATGGTTTTACTAACAATTAGGGAATAACACACAGTATCATGGAGCCCATTTCCATAGAATAGATTTCTATTCAATGTTTCCACTAATGCACCATAGTCCTCTTTGTCTTTTGCTCCATTTCCCTCTCTTTGTAGTCGCTGGGCAGAATCACATTGGCTGTCTCTCTTTATGATCCTGGATGTATTGATGTCATCGTTAACGATGACGAGAGTTAATCGGGCACACTGAGATTTATGGGATGTGAGTGGAGCGAGCAGATTGGGCATCAGTAGGCGATGGAAGAGGGCCAGAGAGACTGGCAGGAGGTTGGCACGGCTGGCATTGCATTGGAACAATGCATGCTGAGCCAACCTGTCACTCAGTGCTATTCATATACCCACATACAGAGCATACTGTAGACAAAATGAACACACAGCATGAACATAATAATATTCACACAAAAAAGGACTAAAACATGCATGATTTAATTCACACAGCCTAAGGAGCTGCACGTGGATACACTCCCCTAAAATACATATTATGCATGCATGCATGAATGCACATACACACACTCCCCAGGTGGAGGCTGACAGCGTGTGTGTGTGTTAGAGAGAGCAAGAGAGAAATTGTTGAAGGGCTTGGAGATTAATTAAGATAGTGGAGATGAGAAAGAGATGACAGTGAATGGGTGAGAGAGGGATGCAGCAGACTGACTGAAAGAGCAATAGGATATGAAAGAGAGAGCGACAGAGTGAGATAATTTAGGAGAGACTGGGTAGAATAAATGAACAGAGAAAAAGAAAGAAAGGGGAAGATGGGGGGAGAGGGAGAATCGCCATATAGCCAGAAGCATGAAAATCCTGCCAAGTGAAAGCGTCACTGTACACTCAGAAAAAATCGTTCCAAATGGGATCTTCGGCTGTCCCCATAGGAGAACCCTTTTTGGTTCCAGGTAGAACCCTTCTAGATAGCACCTTTTTTTCTGAGAGACCTGCCTATTACAGCCGTGATATGAGAGAGATACCAAGCCAACACACAAAGAACTAGGAAACCTGCTCACCCCCTCCCACACCCCTTCTCACTCCAACCTCCGCCTCCCCCCACATCCATCAAACGTCAGGCCTCCTGAAGGGGAGGGACCTTTAGATACATAGGGCCTCAGCTGGACCTTTCCGGATCCTTCTGTGAGCTGAGAGCGGAATGACTGTGTGTGTGAATTTCTGGGATCTTTTATTCCAGCTCATGAAACACGGGACCAAAACGTATAGTTTTCACATACAAACTTTATATGTCCGAATCAAAATATGCTTCCCAAAAATAACATGGTCGCTGTTGTAGAATGTTCATTTTGATTTGGCGATTTTCTGCGTTTATCAAAGTCCCATCAGGTAGTCTGGTTTCAGATGTATCCATGTAAACAGGATTATTAGGGAAATCGTTCTTCTTCCAAAGAATGTAAACCTTTTAAATCAAACTGTTTTATTAATCTGACTTTTCACAATAATTGCATTATTGTGTGCATGTAACAGTACTCGATGTAACCAGGGAATTTCACACACACCACCTACAGTGCTACATTCCAATGGCATCCACTTATCCTGCTGTTGGGATACATTGCACTGAGAATATTTAGAACAGAGGTTCAGTACAGTAGAGGGTTTAGCACAAGGAAGCATAGCGCTGCGAGTGCTCTGCCTGCGTTAAGCTTGAACGGTAGTGAGGAAATGTTCTACGAGTCATATATTAAACAGAACCCATCGCTGTGGTGATGATGATGTAATCCATCACGGTTGTGATCTGAAGATGTGGACGGCAACGCAGCGGAGAGTTACACAAGAGAGAACATAGTACCCCTGCCCCCTCCCTCCTTTCCTGTGTGATACAGGGAGAATAGGAGGTCCATGCCTGGCTAAGTCAGTCTGACATCATAGAGAGAAAGAGAAGGAGAGAGGGAGGGAGAGACGGAGGTGAACTGACCGAGTGGCAAATGGTGGCAGAGAGTGAGCGGAAGAGGAGGGAATAGGAAAGGCCTGTACTGAGGGACCACAGGTCCAGATAGTAGGGATATAGCCTATAATAATTTAAACTCTCTCTCGCTCTCACAGCCTCTACTATATTGGAGTACAATATAGCCCAACTGAAACTCCACCTAGCTTCCTCAAGGGATTTGGCAGAAATACAGAGAGGGATGCCAATTGGGTGTTCGAAATCACAGCCAATGTGAGTGGTTGAGTTGATCTTCAGCCTGAAAGGCGGGCGTGACAGATGTCAGCAGAGATATTTTATAGGCTACATTGTAAGGGGCTTTGATGTCAGGTCTCATCTTTTGTCAGATTACATTATGAATTGTGACGTATGCCTCAACTGAGGTGTTGGGCCTACAAGAACGCTTTGGTTAGATACCTCAAGGCTGCCTGGTTGCCTGAATCTACAGCTGTTACTATGCAACTGATGTTGTTGGATCCCCAATGGAGGCGAGGCACTTGGCACATACAACACACAAGCTTCTTACATGACATGGCAGAGCTTCAACTGCTTGCCCTACTCACTATAAATCTCTTCCATCTTAGAGATGCTGAGGATGCTGGTGGAATGTCAACAGTTGTAGAATATACTCCAGTTGTAGATCATGAAAGCATTGCCAGCCACACAGCCCCTTCCCTCACTGTGAATGCCATCCACATCCAGACCCGTAACCAAACCATAGGATATCATGTTACATTAATTTCGCAGAGATAAGATACACATCCTGTAAAACGTTAGTTCTGCAAGTGTCATGTAAGATGGTTCACCATAGGAGAACTTCATAAGGAGATGTTATACAGTGTTGGGGAAGCTACTCTGAAAATATAGTTGACCAAGCTACCAATTACTTCACACGGAAGTTCAACTACACTAAAGCTACAGTTAAGATAAATATAGTTGACTTAACTGAAGTTACTTTGAAATTGTAGTTCACTACCTCCAAACTACTTTTTGATCATTTCTAATATATACATCTGAAATGTCATAGACTAGAAGTTGCAAGAACAGGCCACTGTGGAGTCCGATGTTAACATCATGTGTGATTTGGCCTATTAAACACAACAACTATGTTTTAAGTGAGAATTAGGCTGGTCTGGTGCTGAAAAGGGAAGGATGTTATAGCCACCTTCACCCATTTCACCCAAAAACAGTAGTGTGTAGTTCCAGTAGTTAGCTACACTGCTATATACATGGGAAAACAGTAACCAACTACTGAAAACACTGTCAAGATTTGAATTTAGTTCAACTACCACCAAGCTGCTGCAAAATCTATATGTATAGTTCACTACTCCCAAACACTGATGTTATAGTGTTAGTAACTATGATTAGGTCAACATAGGCTATTTGTTGGTTATGGCAAGCCTTATGACATATTTATGTAGCATGTATGCCTACTGAATGTAAATCTCTATGTAAAACATATTCAAATGTAACCACATCTGAACAACACTTTAAATGGATGGGGGATGGAGAGAAAGCCTTGGTGTATGTTGTAGACTTAGAAAACAAGGTGCTATTTACAACCTAAAAGTGTTATTAGGCTGTCCCCATAAGAGAACCCTTTGAAGAACCCTTGTTGGTTCCAGGTATAACCCTTTTGGCTAATTGGTTCCAAATAAGTGCATTTTGGGTTCCATGTAGAACCCTTTCCACAGAGGGTTCTGCATGGAACCCAAAATGGTTCTACCTGGAACCAAAAAGGGTTCCCCTATGGGGACAGCCTAAGAACCCTTTTTTTAGGAGTGTAGGGTTAAATGGCTAGAAACAGGAGGATGGATGGATGGGGTGACAGGGTAAAGGAGCAGCCCTGAGGACACCGTTTTCGCTGCTACATAGCACTGCCCTCTAAGAACTGATTTAGGATCAAATTTGTGCATTCAACTCCTGACCTCAGCCACAGGGAGGTAATATAACCAGCTGCTATTAGATTTAGTAGGCTGTAGCACCAAGGGATAGCCTGTATCAAAATGATTGATTGAAATAGTGATTGTAAAATAGTGTAGCCTAATTGACGTGATGGACAATGTTGCCTGTTATCTGATTACCGAGAGGTAATGACTGGGCATGGGTGTTATTTTGCCACAGTAACCTATATCAAAAACAAATGTAATCCCTATATACATTCCTACACATTGGGCAAATTGAGTCGGCCCCACCCCCTGCTTTGTAGATGGACAAAGGCAACGACAACCAAACATATAGCGGAAACAATATTATGCCTTGCTTATAGGCTACTATTTATAATTCGTCATTTCATGAACAATGATGGTCAAAAGCTGCTGTTTTTACGAGTGTTATCATGTGAAATGAGAGGACCGAGCTTGGTACGTGTCAAGTGGAAAGGGACCCCAGTTGATGTGTCGCTGATCCCTTATTCCCAGAAGGATGTGTTTTTTAATCAACATCACACACGGTCGTCAACATACGGGCGCCCTGCGCTGCATGCTCTTATACTCGAACAAAATAACCAAATCCTAATTTATCTATTCCATAAACCAAAGATAACAATGACAGTCACATTAACGACCACGTCTATGGCAAAATCCCTTTGTGAAACGGTTATTTCGCAATGATGAGATCCAATCTCGGCAGCAGTGGTCCATGCACCTGACCATTAGCGCACACCAATACGCGCACCTTAGACAAAAAAATACAAAAGCAGACAATACAAAGGAGACAACCCTGCCTTTGCTGGGCCATACGAGTCATTTATAATTTTCACATTATTGACAAACAGGGTAATGGTGATTCTACATGGCTGCAGCAAAGCAAAGCAAATTGGCATTAACTATGCTCCATAAAACCGAGCGCGCGTCTTCAGCCCTCTCTTGGTCGCGCAAAACATGTCCAAATAAAAACCAACGTTGATGGGACACACAAAAAAACATTAATGTTATTGAATATTCTCTGTCATTTGCAAAAGGCTCATAGCAAAACAGCCATGTTGCAGGAGGAGAAAACAGCGCTTTTGTGTCACGTGAAGCGAAGCCATCGTCTAACAGTGCGGTTGAAACGCGCAAAAACGCTCCGTATCACAACAACGACCATTCCGTACCTTTGCTTTCTTCCCTCTCCTCTTGGTTTTCCTCTGTGGTAGACTCCATGGCTGGCTTCGTCCCATCCATTTGGAATGTTTTCCTTTGAATACTTTTTCTCCCTGGCTTTTGGATTCTGACTTTGCGCTCTCTCTCTCTCTGTCTCTCTCTCTCTCACCCTCTCTCCCTCTCTCACTTGCAAGCTTAGCTCCTCTGTATATACTAGGCTACAATCCCGTTTCAAGATTCAAAGGTCTTGTCCACTTTTGCACAGATTAGTGGTCCCTAAACGATGCCAGCTAACGCTTTGGCATATGTCACTTGCAATCCCAATTTGGCGATGGATAAAAACGTTGATCATGGCAGATTTTTGAGGCCCACCCTATTTTATAGTATAGAATGAACTCAATCACATGACCCATCCCTGCCTCCAGGCACATAGCATCCCTACACTTCTGGAAAAAACTGTTTCAACAAGGTTCTTCATCTGTCCCCATAGGGTAAACCAGTTTTTATTCCAGATAGAACCCTTTTGGGTTCCATGTAGAACCCTCTGTAAATAGAACCCAAAAGGGTTCTACCTGCAACCAAAAAGGGTTCTTCAAGGGGTTCTCCGGACAGAACAACCCTTTAAGGTTCTATATAGCACCTTTTGTTTCTAAGAGTGTACAGCTATATCACACAGGTGAGAGAAAGAAAGAAAGAGAGAGAAAAAAGGAGAGAGATACAAATAGTGAGGTGGTCACCCCCTTAAATCAGGGTTATAGGTTACTGCACCACAGGCTGTATCTGTTAGCACACACATGAACCAATGTGCAAACTCACAGCACAGACACACAAAAATACACACACGTCATCGCTCACATATGCACTTGCACTAACGCACAGAAGCTATCACACAAAAACACACGCACACACACCGCCCACTCTCCATCTGGTGACTAGAGGGCTAGAAAGAGAGAGAGTGGGTGATCTACAGAGAGTAGATAGAGAGAGAGAGAGAGAGGGCGATGAGGAGAGAGGGAGAATAGGAGAGAGGGAGAAGAGGAGAGAGGGAGATGAGGAGATACCGAGAGAGAGAAAATAATACAGAATAGTCTAAGCTTCATTGATCTGTATTTCTGGAGTATAGGCCTACAGTTTGGGGAATGGGGGGATGGTTACAGACTTTCCCATCCTAACAAATATTAGATATTTCATGCTGGACAAAAAATTACATAGAAAAAACGACATATTCATAGTTCATTTGAATTAATTTGCTCTGTGTACTATTGTTCAGCTCGTTTTCTAATAATACACACATATCCTCAAACAAAGGGATGCCATCTGCCCCGAATCCTCTTAAATAAGGTATTACTTCTGATGCACGTGGCCTAATGCAGCTCAAACGCTTGCTGTCTAGCTGGACAAAGCCTAGTGCTCTGTCTGTTGTAGCAGAGCCACACAACTGTCCAGGAAAGGGGCTTTCAGAGCACACACAGGTGTTTTACAGAATGCCATCAGGAGTCAGACTCTGAGGGTCCAATATGTGGTGGAAAGATCTTCATATGGAGGCTCAGCCTGGCTATCTGAGCTGAGCACTGGGCAGTACAGTTTAACCCTACAGCTAGGCTCCTGAAGGTTGAATATCGTCACACACACATGCGCACACACACACCATCCAATCCAATGGTCATGGAGGGGGGGCAAAGAACAAACCTCCTGGGTGAACTTCAAGGTCAATTTCCCCCACATACAATAATCCCTTATGCTGGGTCACAGATTAAGCACTTGTCCAGAAGATGAGATACAGTGGGCCCTGGCACTCTCTCCTCCTGCACACACATAATACACACACACATACTACACACACTTTGAGGTTCGGATCCAATCTGTTCCAATTTAGGAGATATAACAGGACAAGCCAATACTGTATATCCTCTCTGGAAATCTCCTGCAGAATTAGACATTGGGCTTTGGTCAAGTAGAGTGGCTATCAGCCCCAATCATAGAATCCTTCACCATAGTGTCATACCAAAAACAACTGTTCTAGTTATTATATTTCTATGGTTAGTCTGTGGTTTGGAGGGACATTGGGGAATGGGGGGATTTAATATCCCTGTATATTAATCCTCTGTAGCCATATGACTGCATCCTGTATACTGGCTGTGAACTATCCACTAAAGACTAACAAATGCGGTCTAGACAGGCCGAGAACTAACTCTCTCTCGTTTTAGTGTGGCCCTCTAACACACTCTGGTCAAGGCCACCCTGATCACTAGTCTTTGCTGACTCATTCTATGTCCCAGAATTCCTCTCGCTATTAAAGTCCAAAAATGCACTGAACCAAAGATGTCAGCCACATGGCTACCCTTAATATATTAAGAACTCAACAATGGAACACTGCCTTTAATTCCTCAGAGGAAATGACTACTGACTTTCTTATGACCACAAAATAAGAATAATTTAAAGAACTATGAATATGAATTCAGGAGCGGGACCGGGACCCCTCTCCTTCCTCATTACTGTGGAACAGAGAGAAACTAGAGCCACAATGGGTTGTCTCTCTCCCAGTAATGAGGCCATTACGGCTCCATTATGCCCTCCGATGTGGAGTTAATGGGGAGAAAGGAACAGTCTGGCCTCCCTTTGATGTCCCTGGAAACAACACTGCAGTTATGTCCTCCAATTCTGTCCCACTCCCAAAGCACCTCCATTTTGGAAATCGGTTTACAAAACTTAACCAATTCCGTTAAAGGATATTTATGTATATCTGACTTGGCAAACTGAATCGGTCCGATCTTTCACAAGTCAACATGTGAGTCGATTCAAATATCGACTCAACATCAGAGAGTTTATGTTAGGCCGAGGGGATGTTAATCGCTGTTGCTATGGTGACATGTCAACATGACGACAGCCATAGCTGATTGAAATCTATGAATCTAATGATGCTATCGGTTCCTAGGACACGTCTTCTGTGCTCTCTCCGACAGCTGAAGTCAATAAAGTGCAAATCTTTGAAATCCCGAGCTAAATATGGATGGCTGTAAAGAGAGTCTAGTAAAGTTTGGAAAAGAAACAGCAACAGATATAGTCAACCCTGTGGGTGGATGTTCTGTCTAGGCCAAGGCTGCCCAACCCTCTTCCTGGAGATCTACTGTCCTGTGGGTTTTCAGTCCAACCCTAATTTAACACACCTGATTCTACTAATTAGCTGCTCAACAGGACCTTAACTAGCTGAATCAGATCTGCTAAATTAGGGTTGGACTGAAAACCTACAGGACAGTAGATCTCCAGGAAGAGGGTTGGGCAGCCCTGGTCTAGGCCATCAGCAGTTCAACTTATGACATCGTCTACAGACCATCTCCCCAGAGCTAATGGATGGCCACCCAGACAGAGGCTTTAGAACAAACGGTCATGTTTTTGTTTACGCCTCAAGCCGTCCCTGTCTCCCTCCCTCTCAGAGTTATTTAAAGCCCCTGAAGACCTGCTCCCCTGTACCGCTTGCAGGACTCTCCATCCATTAGAGAAAACAACCGGATTTCCTCAATGCACCATGAACACCACCCCTAGAGGCATTATGCATGCATCTGCATCATCCCAAATGGCACCCTATTCCCTAATTAATGGTGCTCTAAAAGTAGTGAACTACTGTATATAGGGAATAGGGTGCAATTTGAGACACGCCCATGTTATTGGACAAGTTCCCATAATTCTCATGACCCCCATTAGGTCACCCTACTGCAGCCTACTGTGTTTCCTCCAATGGGCTGCCCTTGTCTGACCCCTGAACCCTCTCTGAACCATTGTCTGAGTTTAGTGTCCTACTAACCTGGGATAGCAGCAACCTGTCCAGTGATGGTGTGTGTGTCTACTGCCTATCGGGTGGGGACGCCGTTTCATCAATACACAGACGACTGATCACAAACACCAGCAACCAAACAAACAAACTAATACAGACACACACACACACACACACACACATACACAATGCACATTATCTGGGAGTGGGCATTAAGAGCCTCCTGCTGACGATTTAGTCTAATCCTGGCCATTTTAATTGCCTTTGCTCCCTGTAAAAGGGAAACGTTGGCTGGGAGAGAGCCTATGGATGTTCTGATTAAGTCAACCACAGCTGGGACTAGGGGACATGGAGGGCTGTGAAACAGCAGCGACTCCTATTCTGCTCCCCTGGTTAGACGAGGCAGAGCGGACAGGGCCGGGCACACGGGACGTAATCTGGCAGGATGACCCACTTTCCTGCCAGGCCATTCTCTGCACGCTCTCGCCCTGCACCTATGCTTGCGGTCGCTAAGGAGACGCCTAGCTCCCTCTCATCGGGGACTCTGAACGTGGATGCTGGAAAGAGTTAATTCTTAGTAACCAAACACACAAACATCGACAGGGGGAGTTGTAGGTTCTGCTGGCACCTTTCCCAATCCTGCCGACAACCTTGCCTGCTCATACTCACTCCCCACACAGTTTTACTAGAACACACACACTTACAGATCCACTGACACATGTACATCCATGCAAACTCTGCTGGTCGCGTCTGACTTGGCTCTCAGACGCTGCCTAAATGAAAACACCTGCAACTCTTGTTTCCTCACCTTAACTCTGGCTGAACTATACTGTGTGGGCCGACAATTTCATGAGCCAGCATCCATCCCTAGACATATAGGGATGTGAGGGGAGTTACATAGGGATGTGAGGGGAGTTACATAGGGATGTGAGGGGAGTTACATAGGGATGTGAGGGGAGTTACATTGGGATGTGAGGGGAGTTACATAGGGAGGGAAGGGGAGTTACATAGGGATGTGAGGGGAGTTACATTGGGAGGGAGGGGAGTTACATAGGGAGGGAGGGAGTTACATAGGGAGGGAGGGAGTTACATAGGGAGGGAGGGAGTTACATAGGGAGGGAAGGGGAGTTACATAGGGAGGGGAGGGGAGTTACATAGGGAGGGGAGGGGAGTTACATAGGGATGTGAGGGGAGTTACATAGGGAGGGGAGGGGAGTTACATAGGGAGGGGAGTTACATAGGGAGGGAAGGGGAGTTACATAGGGAGGGGAGGGGAGTTTGAGGGTTCAAGAGACTCCAAGACAAACACAGGTCACAACTCTCCTCTCGAGAAGCAACCACTGTTTGATCAAAACAGATCATTAATGCATTTTGCTTTCCCGTCTATCTCGTGCAACATCTTCTAGTCAGAGAGCCAAGCAGCTGTGGATGGAAATCGAGGCGGGAGTGTGTGGTCTCCCTTGACAACTCACAATATCTCACCACTGTCTTTGCTGACATGCTTAACCCAGCCTTCCCACCCCACCCCCCACTGTTTTATCTGACTAGCCCCATAATCCCTCTGGCCCAGATACTGCAGGCAGCTCAACATGATGTCACATCACATCCCCACAGCGATGAGAGAACGTACAGGCCTGGGAGGTTAGTATCATCATCGTCATCGTTATGGTTCCCATGTAGATGGAAAGAAAGATTGACAGGGCTACAAATGGGCATGCTCGGCCTGGGTGTGTGTGTGTGTGTGTGTGTGTGTGTGTGTGTGTGTGTGTGTGTGTGTGTGTGTGTGTGTGTGTGTGTGTGTGTGTGTGTGTGTGTGTGTGTGTGTGTGTGTGTGTGTGTGTGTGTGTGTGTGTGTGTGTATGTTCGCGCACATGAGTGTCCCCAGATCACACGTGTTCATCAAGTGGCTCTTCGCTGCTCAACTCACAATAAACAATGGCCATTTATTTTATTTATTTAACAATTATTTTACCAGGTAAGTTGACTGAGCTCATTTACAGTAACAACCTGTGGAATAGTTTCAGGGGAGAGACTGGGGGATGAATGAGCCAATTGGAGCCATCTCTGTCTGTGAAGCGCTTCATGAAGCAGTAACTCAACCGCTTCCTAAACAACCAGAGAGGAGAGTGAAGAGAGAGGAGAGAGAGAGATGGCGTCTTGTTGGAGAGGTTGGCTGACGTCACCGCCTCTCCGGGTAAGAGTGTTAAAGGATGCCGTCGCAAGAGAGCACAGGCAGTGTCATGCAACTCTGTCACGGTCAGCCACAACAACAAGCCAAGGCTGAAACAATGACACGACATGCCTAGGAACATACTGTAGCTATCTCAGTTCCATTCAACAGAGAGGGCAGTGACAACTAAGTGAGGTCCTCGTGGGTAGTCAGCCAGTGTAGAGCGCGAAGGTTCCCTTTTGATTAGTCAGTCAGTGTCACAAGTCAAACTCTTTGCTCACACAGCAAGCAGAAACTATTTCACTACGAGAATATTCCCAGTCTCTGTTGGGGCAGAGAGTAGTCTGTCATCAGACTTCATGGATACACACTGCCGGGTCGGCGGAGAATGTCCAGAGTAAAATGAATTATTCCAAGGCCACAGCTGGGACAGATCACTTGAATTCTTTCCCATCCATTTGGGCTACAGGGGCCAGGACACACACGAGGACGTGCACCCAGATTCACACACACACTATCTGTCACGCATTCACTGAATTTATTAGTGTAGACAGAAAAAGCTGATATAATATAAAACAGAACACACACAAAAAATAAATACAACGTTTTAGTAACTGTAGGCTACTACATTCTTTAGACCTATTAGTTTATTGGATTATTATTTTTTATTGTTGTTGCGTAAAACCAGCCAAATCCCAGAAAATGCTCAGCATTCATGCATTAGACAGTAGACTAGATTAGGCAAAGGAACTATGAGAGCGCAGTTCAAATGATAGAATTTATACCTGCCACCATAAAGAAAATCATATAACATCGCTTTAATCTTGTCAATTGATCGTGCTTGTAGGCTACGTCTATGAGCACTCTATCCTGTTGAACACCATTGCTGACATTAAAAACGTACCCAAGCATGAAGTAAAAAAAAAAGACAAGACATGTATACTCAAGTTTTCCAGTTGAAGAAACGAAGATGAAAGTATTTGGGTATTAATAATTGCACCTACCCATTTTTCTACTTCGTAGAACTTCAGTGCTTGGCGGATGCGATGTGACAAAAAGTTCTGCTAGTGGGGAGCAGTTTCTAGCAGGGCAGCAGGGCGCGCGCTGGAGCACCAGTGCACGAACGCTCTCCCCGAAATCAATGCACCCCATCCCGTAGGGACGGGGAAAGGGTGAGTGACGTCGCTGCTGGGCCTTGGGCCCTTTTTAGTCAATAGAAAAGCGTACTAATGTCTGCAACAAAATTGCATTCGACATATTTTGATCTCTTTAATGACATGCTTGATGTAGTATTTTATTTTTGTATTTAACCTTTATATAACTAGGCACGTCAGTTAAAAGAAGAACTTCTTATTTACAATAACGGCCTACCCAGCCAAACCCGGACGACGCTGGGCCAATTGTGCGTCGCCCCATGGGACTCCCAATCACAGCCTGGATAGTAATGATCTTTTTTTGGGGGGAGGGGGTCAATACTGTTACAGTGCCTGTTTTTGTAAAATTGAATAAGCTTGAATGGGACAAGAGAAGTAACATCAGTGTTTATGGTAGAGGAGGAGTGTATCTATAAAATGTCAGATTTTACCTCTTGGCTTGGCCTCCATGGCCAGTGGGCTAAGAGTAAAATGCCAGGTGATGCAAGACCTCTGCAGCTCCTACCCCGACACAGAACGCCACCAACGGTTTGTTGCACCATGACCCCAATGTAAATGTCAAGCGGGTGTAGATGTAACTCACTAGAGTAGAGGTCTGGTTCTGTGTGCTGGCCTCTTTTCTAGCAGTTGGACCTGATATCCTGTGACAGTAAGTTTCTTTTAAAATCAAAGCAAAAACCTTCACTTCAGCTATGCCGGAATCCACTCAGCAGCTAGATTCTCATATATAAACAGACTCAGACCAAATGAAATCAAAGTACCAAAATTCTATTTACAGGGCCATAAATTATCATTACATTTCAAATCTGATAACGTATTTAGTTTCAATTCATCACAAACATTCTTTATTAGAAACTATATCAACAATCTTATTAAAAAATACAAAGAATGTTGATATAAAAAAGACACATGGGAAGAAACCAACACATTGTTCTACCTGAGCCGCTGAGACAGATACAACCCATCTGAATGTTGAGAAAGAAGCAGACAAACATTGTGGCGGAGGCTATTAAGCAGTATCTGGAGATGATGAAATCAAAACGATCTCCTTCTTAATTTATGGTTGAATGAAATAGGAAAGAAATCCCCCCCCAAATCAAAAAACTAGCTACCTTGACAGCAATAAGAGGATCATAGATAGAAGGCTGCCTGGACATGAAACCATGCAGAGATTCACTTTTGAGTCTGTGAACTCAATTTGCTGGGCGAGCTTAAACATTTATGCAAATTGTGTATACTCGTCCTCTTCTTGTGCCTGCATCTTATGAATTTGTCATTTCATTGTGAAACCAGAAGAACAGAAATAACTGGCTAAGAATGACAGAAACAAAATTATGACAAAACAAAATCCCCCCCAAATGTTGGTTGACATAAGATGTTATGGTGAGAGGAGGGGAATGTTTAGGCACTGATCAGGTTGCAGGGAGTACCTCTCCGTTTCAATCAGTTTCCTCCCTACTGAACATGACCCAGTTTCTCAGCTCTAGGTTTCAGGGGGTTGTCTAGACTGGAGCAGTGTGTGGGTGGGCTCCATTGGAAGAACATAGATGTCCGTAGTGGAGCTACAGTTTTAGAGGGATGACGGGCCAGTATTTGGGCTGTTTCTTGTCACAGTTTCTGTCGAAGGTGAGCTGCATGGCCGTCTCCATGCCCTGGACCTTTGCCGCGTCTTCCCCGTACAGCTTCTTCATCTCAGCGCCTCGGCGCTCGCCCGGCCGCTCAGAGGGGGGCAGCGACATGTTGTGCCAGGAAATTCTGTGCATGTCCTGGTCGGCCAACACGTAAGTATCCTGCTGCTCCGCCTCCAGCTGCTGCTGCTTCTCTGTGGGGAGGAACACAAGACACAAGGCTTTTAAAAAGTCAGCCTCAGAATACTTCATAATTCATTACATGTAGTTGCAATGTTGCTTTAAGTTGTCTACTTATACAGAAATATGATCAAAAGACCATATGACCGTGGTGTTAGGGGGGGTTATTATAGAGTTATTAACGCTCATTGTGGAACTTTTAGATTTAGAGACTGACACACACACACACACTCACTGAGCTCCTCCTTGTGCCTCTCAGTCTGGGCAAAATACTGGCGCAGCTCCTCTGTGATCTCCATGTTGCTGACATCACATTCGATCTCGCTGTCCGAGCCACTTTCCCCATCCCCCTCCTTGTCATCTGTGCCCCAATCCAAATCCTCTTCCACGTGGTCCTCAGCAGCAACCGTCTCCTCTGCTCTCCTCCCTCCACTCTCTCCCCCATGCCAGTCTGCATAGCGTTGGGGGGCAGTGGGGTACTGTTGGGGGTACCCTGGCCCGTAGGCAGCCTCCCAGGCCTTTCTGTAGGCCCGCCTGTGTCTCTGGTGCCAGTTCATAGCCTGCTGGTAATGCTGCCAGTAGTGGCCATACACAGGGTGGGCAAACCAGGAGTAGATGCTACCATGGTCCTCCTGACCAGGACAACAGAGGATGGATGACATTGTTATCACCATGATTCATTGATAACACCCAACCAACATACATTGTTTCATCAATGTTTAACGTGCAAAACTAACCAAAAAGTGCAGAACTAGGCTAACCAAAAAAAGTCTAAACGTGGTATCTTGATTCTAGAAAGGCACCTTACCATGGTGGTGCTTCTCCTGCAGCGTGGTTTAGATCGCAGCTACAGTCTGTAAAGGGAAATGCATTGTTGTCATAAAACACTTAATTTCAAAACGAGTACTAGCTAACGTTAGCTGGCTAGCATAGGCGCTCCAGGGGAGCCATAGCAAGCAAATTATCAGCAGCTAGCCATGACATCATCAATACAAAGATGGAGGCAGTTGGCGGTTAGACACACACCAGAAATAAAATAGATATATCCTCAAACGTCAATAGCTATAACATTATTATAGACGGTAACTCATTGTGAATAAATGCACGATACATAACGTATATACCTCGTTACCTTCATTTAGTGCTGTACACTCAAACGCTGACAAACGCACGCGCTGCATACAGCAATCAAGAACAAGGCGAAAACTATCCCAGAAGCCTTTGAAAAAAAAGAAGCTATTCAGTTCACGACTACATGGTGCCACCTAGTGGATAGTAGTTCAAACGAATACATGTAGAGCAAGTCGGTTATTTTAATCAGATGTGTTATGCTAGGGCAAAAACCAAAACGTGCAGCCATGGGCCCCAGGACCAAGTTTGGTAAAACTCTGATCTAGAGAACTTCACCTGTCAATTGGCAGTGGCACACACGTGCCGAATATTTTTAAATGCAATTTGTGCGTCATGCATGTGCTCTGCTACAGCTGTAGTCCAAATTAAATCGTTTGCGTTTGTTGTCATTAGAATATTTGAGTGTTCGGTGTTGACTTCAAAACATGTTGTAAACTATTCAACTTCATACTGTACAATCATTGCATCAATTGTGCCTTTAACCAATCAAAGTGGCAGGGTCAGACTCGAAATGGCATTGTGGCTTTTAAGCATTTGGAGTGTCAGTTCGTCTGTTAGTGGTCTGTAACAGCTGAAATATTGAAACATGATGGTATACTTCCTCCCAGACAGCGCGTCAGGCACACATCCGAACAAACTGGTTTAGGTTTATTGTCTTTTGAGCATGATGGACGCAAGATCGGCTTTATCAGAGCAGGCAAGCCTAATAATAACAGTAAAGTTGACATGCTAGTTGTAACATTTCTAGAATGTGCGATATTTTGAAATATTTCCTCTCAAACAGGACATTCAAAAGAAAATAGAAGAAACAAGAAAACGATTCCGTATCGAATATGCACAAGGTGAGCGCTCTGGTTTCTACTTGTTGTCCTGGAACAGCTGTTTGTGTATAGAGTAGGCTAAAGTAGGATTGCGTAACAACAGCAAACATTTCTCCTGAGAACACTGAAATCCATGTACATTTACACCTTTTGAAGTGTATATCAACCTAGGTGTGTGTTCAGTATATGCCACTGTTTTGATGCTGCATAGTTGTCCATACTATCACACATTCTTTACGACAGAAGCAGTGCACTGCAGCTCAACTGGATTCAATGTACCACACAAACGCACAGAGTAATAGTACTGAGTGGCATCCATTTTCCCATAGACTCATCAGACAAGTATGACTCCAGGGATGTGGACAGGTTATGGAAGGATGATGTTTTCGTTGACGGTTATCTGGAATGGCGCCACTTTGTGGTGGAGGACACCTTGAAGATGATCGATGAGAGTCTTCAGTGGAGAAAAGAATTCAAACTGAATGGTGGGTTGACCGTTGCCTTTACAGGGACTTGATGTCAACCAGTGGCCTCGTCCCATACTGTATAGCTCGAACAAAGAACAGTAGAATAGCTGGCTAGAACACACACCAGGTTATTGTGCATTCTGCAAATTGCTGACATACTTCCACTAGTTGAACATGATGGTGTTGATAAGATGTTTCCCACTTTGAAATGTCTTTATGTAATGAATAGCGCTATATAAGTATAAGAAATAATAATTTATTATTATTATTATTATTATTATTATTATAGACAGCATTGATAGTCCGGTTTGATTCATTTTTTAAATATCCCTTTCTCTTCCAGACATCAACGAAAGCTCTGTTCAAAAGTCTCTATTTGAGTCTGGCATGCATTATCTCCATGGCTATGATAAAGAGGGCAACAAACTGTGTAGGTTTTTTTTTTTTTTTTTTATGTGCTCACCGTCGAACAAGAAGGTTCTGTTGTGAAAATGTTGTTTCTGAGATACCTCATTTATGGCCCCCCTCATAATTTTATCTCTTGTAAAAGCCTCATCCTCTCTTTGGGGTGCTGTGATCATTTTTCAATGCATCTCACTTCCTGATTTTGTTGCACACACAATTCAAGTTAGGATTGGGATTGGCAGTCTTGAATTTTTGTATAGTGGATTACAGTTCGTCTTTTTGAGCTATTTGGGTCTCTGCCTTGAAGGCCACTGAGGTTTACCCATATGTTTTCTGCCCAGTCTGGTTCAGGGTTAAGCTGCACACGAAGGATGGAAAGATGTTGACGGAGAAGAAAAGGTACGTGGCCTTCTGGTTGGAGAGCTACGCTCGGCGGGAACCAGGGATTCCCCTCACCGTGATCTTTGACATGTCCGAAGCGGGTCTAAGCTGTATTGTAAGATGTCTGCTCTCCTCTCATTCCCCTCTAGTTGATTTGTGTTGTGGAACTTGGTATCAATGTCCAAACATTTTGTGTTAACAAGTCACTGAGTGGCTCTTTACACACTAATGCTTGTCTTTGGTTTCCTTTTAAACTACCTTTGTGAAGACCCACTAAGGTAAACCTGAACTACCCTCACCTTTTCTATACTCATGCATGTTCTGCTATTTCCTGCGCTGTACATGACAAGCACACACATGTAGTAGATGGCAAGCGCTGAAGTACTAGATGCTGACTACTAAATGTATTCTAAAACATTTCTCTCTAAAGTGGTTTCTTAGGAGCGTGAGATGGTATAAACAGAAGCAGTGTCTGGAGTACATTGAGACAAAGTATTCTCCTTTGCCCAATCTGGGTCATGCCTTAGCTTGGGGCTCAAAATATGGCAGGATACATACAGTACAGCTGTGTGCTTTCAAACAAGTTTCTCCTCACATGCCATGGCCCCAAGGCCAGGGCCCCATTTATTGGTTTATTTGTTGAAAATATTTATTTGAACGATAGGAATTCTCTCTTCTCTTTTCTCTTGTAGGACATGGATTTGATCAAATATATAATCAATTGCTTCCAAGTGTATTACCCTAGATTGCTCTGTAAGTATCCCTTCCAACACAGGAGGCTGCTGAGGGGAGGACGGCTCATAGTAATGGCTGGAATGGAGTAAATGGAACCATACCAAACACATGGAAACCATGGGTTCGATACCATTCCATCTATTCCCTTCCAGCCATTACTATGAGCTCGTCCTCCCCAATTAAGCTGCCACCAGCCACCTGTGGCTTCCTGTTGCATTTGGTCCCATGGTGTAAAAGGACTCCGTGAACCCAATTGCATGTTTTTCTGCCTACAGAGAAGGTCAAATGAATCGTGTTATGATTTATGTGTTTCAGCCAAAATGCTAATGTACGAGATGCCATGGCTCATGAATGGTGAGTAACTTAAAGAAGAAAAGGCTTCCACTCAATGTCACTGCTGCAGTCAATACTACTAACTACACTCCCCCCTATCTTCTATATATAGCGGCATGGAAGATGGTGAAGAACATGCTCAGTCAAGACGCCATCGACAAGCTGAAGTTTGTGTCCAAGAGTGACATCCAGAACTATGTTGATGGGGAGCACCTCCCGTCCTACATGGGAGGAACTGTGTGTAACTTACCACTCAATGGCCACAATAACCCCCATACATCCAAATATCTACTGAGCACATAAGCACATGCAGATGTTAAAACATCTGTGTATGCCCATTGGCTAACATGACAACATGCATGCATGTTGCTTTCAGTACAGTGCATATGATGCACAAGACAGACACATGACTGACATACAAGAGTCATACATTCACGTTCTCATGTAAAGCTGCTGTGTATTTTGCACACACATGTACATGCATGCATGCATACAAACAACTCCATTTGCTGGTATCATGCGTACAGTACATAAACCAATACTATTTTGTATACACACATTCATATACACACACATTTTGTATACACACATTCATCACCAGTACGTTATATATACTACATTGATAAATAATTGTAATACAAATGCATTGCATTTACTATGGAGTTCTTTTCTCCAAGGACCCATTCAAATTCAGTTACCCGCCGTTGCCTGATGACATCTTCCAGAACCCCATATCAGAGTCTGGACAAGAGGATGACACTGAGTCAAAGGATGATGACCTGGAGGCCAAGGACACCCTGGAGCCGAGCTCTCCTACACTCCGAACCAGAAATGTTGTCCTTCGTTCCCCTTACGACACCCCTTGGTTTTAATACTGAACTTTGTTACACTCTCGAATCTCATACGTGCATTGAATAATATCAACAACAGCAACATTAGTGTCCTTGATTTCTATTTCTCTGTCTTTGTTTGAGGCAGGTATACTTGGCACAAGATGGGGACGATGAGGCCTCCATCAGATGGAAAGGATCCCGTAGGCCAACCGTCACTTTCAAAGGCACCTTACTCTATATCAGGTTAGCTGTGTATTTGCCCTGATACATACAGTATAGTGTAAGCACTTCCAAAACGTATCACACAGTTTCCAACCACAGACCTCACACTACCTTTTAAGGTTATCAGGGAACTGTTTACACTGAGAGCTGCTAATCGGAGATGATATGTGGCTCCCACACTCTTACTCTCTCTTTCCAGTCCTGATGATGAGTTGTGCTTTGGCCACAGAGAGGGTGAGAAGAGATGTCTGATCATGCTTAATAATGTCACCAAAAACCAAGTGGCCTTCAAGGTCAGTTCTCATGTTGCTCGTGTTAAGTGTGTGATTGCATCATTACAATATACTTGTATGAGAGCACCCTTGTTTGTGTTTTGCCGCAGGTGCGGACCACAGCCCCAGAGAAGTACAGGGTGAAGCCCAGCAGTAGCAGCTGTGGGGCGGGCAAGAGAATGGAAATCACTGTGTCCCTGCATGGAGGTACTACATATCGTAGCCCTAATTCTTCCATCTCCTCTGTCTCTGTAATACAAACCCATCATTCAGGTTTTGAGAAGGTCAAGGACTAGCCCATGTGGAATTGTTGCTGTCCTCTAATTGTTTGTGGTCGAATTCCCTCCTCTCCGATTGGCTCTCAGGGTCCCTGTGCTCTCCTCAGGACCGCTTCTTAATAATGGCTGCTGAGATGGAGCCATGTAGCGGTGGGGGGAGCACAGACCTCGCCCAGTTCTGGAAGGGTGTTCCAAAGGCTAAAATAATGGAGCACAGGTAGCACCATCCATTACACACACAGAACACAACTCAAACCAGTTTTTATGAGTATTGATTTGTTGATTGTCATCAAAGGCAACACGGCCTCGAGGACGCATGTGTAAGGACTGTTCACCAATGGTCTTCTACTTTCTTTACCTTCAGGCTGCGGTGTCGAATGCTAGAGGGCATCAAGTCTGCACTCAGCCCTGTGACTGGCAGGTCTCACAAAATGGAGACCAATGGCTACCAAGACATGCACACCACGGTGAGTTGTGACCTCGGGCGACTGACACACACACACCCTTATTATGCAAATGTCTCAATAGGACAATTACATATTTACTATTATATTTGCCTGCTGAAATGCTTTTAAATCTATCAAGTCCATTTGAAGTCAGTTTGTGGTCTGAAAAAGGTCAGATGCTTCACCTGGATCATGTTCCATATGGAAGGGAAAACGTCTTTAAATGTTTTGCAACAGAAGACAAAAATGGGCATGTCTTACGGGACAAGGGCAGGTAGTCCCACCATGTTTTGGTCTGTTTTCTTCCATTTGGTGCCTAATGAATATGCCCCGGTTGCCGTTGGTGCCCTCTGTTCTTCCCCCAGCTCCTTCAGTTGATGGCCAGCAGCTCCAGGCTGGAACAGAAATTGGACCACTACCTGTGGTGGCAGAAGCTCTTGACTGTACTAGTGACTGCACTGACTGCCTTGGGCTTCTCTGCCCTCTACATACAGTACACTGGGGAGTGGCCATTTTGAAACTTTCCCACAGTGGTGAAGAAGACAGAAGGACCTGTCACAGTGGACTCAGGATGAAAGTGGATTTCTGATTGGAGCAGAAATATGAGGAACTGCTCGCAATCCGATCTATGACCTTTGGACACTGTGAATATAATTATATTTCCACACTATCAGGTTGGAATAATACTGTGAAATTATGAAAGTAATTATAATTCCCTTTTAGTGTAAGAGCTGCTTGTGTGGGTGATGGCTCAAAGTTATCTAGCTTTTGTCAAGTTCACGTCAGACTTGACTTTTCGTAGCAGGTTAGGAGAATTAGGTTAAGGTTGGCAACTTTTTATATTAATTTGACAAAAGCTGGAGCCCTTCTCGCCATGACCGTTTTGATGGTATGTTTTGGCCTGCCTGGTGACATCACCAGGGGGTAAATTATTTAATAGACCAATAAGAAAGAGGATTCCAAACCTTTTCAGTTTTCCCCTACCCACTCAGACCACTCCCAGGCACTTCTAGCAAAATTATTGCTTGAGAAATTTAACTTTGCTAAAAATATATTTTTGTTTCTTTTTTGACCATGTTTTCAATTAAAATCACAGTAAGGTACTTAATTGTTACCCAGAAAATTATTTGATATTAAGATAAAAAAAAGTTGCATTGGACCTTTTTAACCTGTCTTCTGAATGATGTCTAACTTGAACTATTTACTATCGGTTTATATTCATGGAAGACCATGAATAGAATTTTATAGCCAACATTTCGTCTTGGTGTTTTTACAGTGTAATTTATATTAGTGTTTACATTGTAACAGTCCTGCAGCATTTTCCCTTAATTCATCTGCAGAAGCAGCCAAATACCTACATACACTCTGATATAAACACATTTATTGATTTGATTAAAAGATAATGACACTCACTCACCTCTCTCCCTTTGACACCAATGCAAAATAATTGTGCTCTGAAGCACATTCTGAGATATTTACGGAAGTAATCAGCGGTTGTTGTTTTTTGATCCACCTGTCTGTCACTATGCACTCCACATCCAACTCACTTACAAGGGATTGGGAGAGACACATTCATACATTTTTCTGAACGAAATAGGCAACGTTGTTTTTAATTGGTTTACTCTACTGCATAGTGTGTGGTTGGCGTCTTTTGGCGGAGGACCCCCGCTTTGTGCAGATGGTGCCGGGGTGACCTTTCACCTCCGCTGTTGTGACAGGCGTTCTGGAGGGAGGTGTAGATGGAGAGAGAAACAAACATTCCCCTCCCAACACCTCCACTGATTAGCTGGGGACATGACGGCTAGGTGATACACCTCAGACAGAGATAGACAATTTAATGGCTGACACGCATTCCGTGCGACAGATGTGATCACTAGGTGTTTTTTTTTTCTCTCACTGGCAGTTTGCTTGTGTAATTATCTTGACTGTTATTATACTAATTGAGTGTGATTCACTATTTGACTCCCTCTTTGATGCTGAGGTACGGCCTTCCAAGAATAGATGTAGAGATGTACAGCAACTGGCACATTAGATAAAGTATGTGTGATTGTTAAGTGGTGATCGTATTGCCTCTATCTTCTATTTGTCATTGTTGACAATGGTTCTGTAGCCTTAACCAATTTCTTATACATCTATTGGACACTTTGGTAATATCTGAAATATCAGCTATTGGTCGGTCTTGACTTGATACCAAAGAACATCCTTGACTGTTTTGGGACGTGTCCTCATTCTGTGTAGGCTATGTCTGCCTACCACCCAAATGTTGGTTATACTAGAAATCCATAAAGAGATGAGAATGGGGGCCATTGAGGGGGTGTAGTAAGAAGCTAATTACAAGGTGTCAAAACCCCAGGGATAGAAATGGGGGGACCAACAGTTATATATTATGTGAGACGGGAAGCAGAACGAAAAACAGCTTTTAGTCATTGCACGACAAACAAGCTACAGATCTCAGGGGAATATAATCGTATGATGTGACAATTATAGCAGGCTGCACTAGGATGCCCACATTGGTAGCTAGGGACAATTGCAATAATGCATTCTCCCAAAGGTTGGAACAGGTTTGTTAGCCTAGTTTGTATCATACTAATATTTGGGGCTTTGAGCATCAATTTGGGTCTGTATTAAATGCATAAACGTCTTTACTGGCTGGTGCAGCTTAAGGGACACAGATTCAGCTGCATTCAGCTCCACCTTGCTTCTAGATAGCGACCTACAGCAGAATGTAGCAGAAAGGGGAAGTGGTCATCAAGGCGCCGGAAGTACCCAATGTTCCGACGAATTTGTTTTGAATGAGGAATTCTGGCTGATTCATTGTAGCAAGCGAGACTTGAATAGTTAGCACACACGACTATTCTTTCCAACATTTGTACATCTTGAACAGGTACGGTCCCACTCCTACAAATGTTTGTATCACTACCCTAGCAATAATGAATCCAGGCCGAAGAAGTTGCTATGGAGTCAGTTTGGTTTTTCGACTGTCGCGTGTAATGAAAGAGCTAACGGTAGCTAGCTAACTGTCGCTAACGTTACCGCTAGCAAGTTTATCTGGTTAACGTTAGCAAACTTAGTCAAACATGTTGGTTAGTTGACAGAAGAATTTGATGTCATCCCGCGTTTAACATTATTTTCTTTGTTCTGGCGGATTACATTAACTTAGACAGCTAGATAATTAGCCCATTACCTATAATATGTAGCTAGCTGTCAACGTCGTTAGTTAGCGTAGTCACTTTACTGTCATTATCAATAATTTGTGATGAGACAATTTAATGTATCTCGTTATTTAATAGTCAGGAAAAATAGCTAGATTATACTGTCTGAAAGCAGACATTCCAGATGAATCAGGAAAATCAGCTAGCTACCTGTGAAACAGATGGTTGTCACCAAATCATATTGTCTGACAGCTAACGTTAGTTAACGTTAACTGGCAAACTATGCCATGTCATTCCATCCTGCTCTTTTGACTGCCTTTTGGTTAAAGGGATGAACAACTGTTCTGTAGTTTACTATCTAACAACAATGCGTATTGTTTAGAAAGTAATAGAGTTGAAGATGATAAATAGGGTTGACATTCATTGCTGTGTTTTCCCTCAACAGAAATGGATAGGCTGCTGAGGCTTGGTGGAGGAATGCCCGGACTGGGTCAGGTGTGTTTTCAGCCATGACTTATCTCGCAAGCTGTCGTTATTGAATGCCTTTAGACCTTGTTTCATTAATGAATCAGAGCCCTAATATTGGGCTATAACTATCCTAGCTATACATCTACAACACCTATCCTATCCCTGATCACCAAACAGGGAGTGATTCTGACTTGAGTTGGGTGGAATAGGCAGAAGCGACTACAAATTAAAAGTGAGAGGCTGTAGCCAGGGTAGACCTTGTTGCTCTTATCCACAAACTGAAAAGGGCTGGCACAGCTCAGCTGTCTTAAATATCGTAAATATTAGTATGTTGTGTGGTCTATAGCCCACACAGTCAGGTTGAGTTATTGTTATAAAAATGTCATATTTTTTTATTTAACTAGGCAAGTCAGTTAAGAACAAATTCTTGTTTACAATGACTGCCAACCTTGGACGACCCTGAGCCAATTGTGCGCTGCCCTATGGGACTCCCAATCACAGCCGGATGTGATACAGCCAGGATTCAAACCAGGGACTGTAGTGACGCCTCTTGCACTGAGATGCAGAGAAGTTATTGCCTCCCTCAATAACCTCTCTGCAAAGTTGAATAGTTTTCTTAGCTATAGCCTATTTGCTCTACAGTCTTTTTCATGTGAAATGGATAGTGAGAATAGATTGTCAAGGCATTCTGTTCAATATGTATTAACAAATTCTAAGTAGCCTAATCGAAAGTAAAGAATTATGGTGTAGGCCACCTAACCACTGCAGTGTCTCCCTTGCGCTATTATCGAGCATGCTTTGTTGGAACATGTTTTTAGAGTAGTGTAGCCCTGCCAATCAGAAGGGCCCCGGGCGCTCTTTGGTGAGAGAAATGAAAAGAGCCCACTTTGTTGTGTTGGTAGCGGCCAAGCCTTGCAAGCCAGGGCCAATGAGGAGCTTGCTCCCGACTGGCGTTTGATTTGCCAATTAACACCTCCAGTAAGTGGCTGCCTTGGCACCCTACAGAGGTGTTAAAAAGAGGGGGGTGTCTTCTTTTAACCTCTCCCTCTCTGACATGCAGGGCTTCAGAGCACCATTTAAATTACAATATTACTTTCAGGATATTGAACATACACTGAGTGTACAAAGCATTAGGAACACCTACTCTTTCCATGACAGACTGACCAGGTGAAAGCTATGATCCCTTATTGATGTGACTTGCTAAATCCACTTCAATTAGTGTAGATGAAGGGGATGAGACAGGTTAAAGAAATATTTAAGCCTTGAGACAATTGAGACATGGATTGTGAATGTGTGCCATTGAGGGTGAATGGGCAAGACAAAATATTTAAGTGCTTTTGAATGGGGTATAGTAGTAGGTGCCAGATACACCAGTTTGAGTGTCAAGAACTGCAATGCTGCTGGGTTTTTCACTGGCTAGTGGCTAGGCTAATGTCAAATTGCAGGTGGTGTTTGTCAACAAAATATGTTAAAGGTAGACTCAACGATATGACGTAGAAGCAGAAAGTAAACCGCATAGTGGCTCAATTTCCGCTACAACTAAAAGCGTTGAAGCACGAGGCTCAACTTCTCCGTGGACATGCGCAGACGCTGTGTGAGAGCGAAGTCTTACGTCTCGCTCATCTCAATATCTGCGGTGCCCCAAGTGGCAGCATTATTTCGCTGAGTCTCCCTTTAAACAATGATCATCAGTTTGTCAATAATGTTATGCTAATATATTATAAACTGCAGTGAAGCTGTATTTTGTCATCCCGGTCAGCTCTGTGTGATAGTAAACTATAGCCTAAAATCTGTTATTTTCCCCCACAGGGCCCACCTACAGACGCCCCTGCCGTAGACACTGCAGAGCAGGTGTACATCTCCTCACTGGCACTGCTCAAGGTAAGAAGGAAATAAACAGTTGCCATTTTTATACCGACTAGTTACGTGATGTGTGTCCATGGCAGTCGTCTACGTCTCACCATGTATTTCCATCTCATTCAGATGCTGAAGCACGGGCGTGCCGGTGTGCCCATGGAGGTCATGGGTTTGATGCTGGGCGAGTTTGTGGACGACTACACTGTGCGAGTGATTGACGTGTTCGCCATGCCGCAGTCTGGAACTGTACGTTTTCCCAGCCATTTCCCCTAACAGACCTCGAAGGACAATGTTGAGTAACTCTACAGTTATGCATGTGATGTTTTCTCCACCAGTGTTTGCGTAATAGCACTTCTCTCTCCGATAGGGTGTCAGTGTGGAGGCCGTGGACCCCGTCTTCCAAGCTAAAATGTTGGATATGCTTAAGCAGACTGGCAGGTAAATGCATATGGACTACTTACTAATACAAAAAATTATTAGTTAGAACGGCACTGTCGATTTGGCAAAGAAACCTCAGGACAAAGTCACACAAATGCTCCACACCAGGATACACTAAAAACAGAAACATTTCATTTGTAACAATAAAACAAGAAATAAATGTGTAAAATAGACATGAAGAAAGGCATCTATGCAGTAATAGTGTTGAACAAAAAGAATTGAGGTGGTTGTCATTGCTGTGGCTCCTCCAACTAGACCAGAGATGGTGGTTGGCTGGTACCACAGTCACCCCGGGTTTGGCTGCTGGCTGTCCGGCGTTGACATCAACACCCAGCAGAGTTTCGAGGCCCTGTCGGAGAGAGCCGTGGCCGTGGTGGTGGACCCCATCCAGAGCGTCAAAGGAAAGGTATGTACAACAACCACAGGGATGCAAACTCGTTAGTGTGTAGATCCATTCCTGACTGGGAAATTTGGAATGCAACCTGGCAGAAAAATAATGCTGTGATTACAGTTGATAAGAAGGATGTATGTTTCAATAGCGCAAATTATTACACACAGTTGTTAATGTTAGCTAGCTGACGTTAGCTAGCTACATTAGCATCTAAGTTGGCAAGCTAACATTACCACCCGCTTGCCTCGGCTAACTTCGTGTTGCTCGACTTACTTTACTGTCTGTGTGTAATAACCTACTGGAACACATATGCATTGGAGGAAGCAAGGGAGTAATTTGGATGCTTTATTACTAAACCCAGCATGGTAGCACAGGCAGGTAGCTGCACAACAACAGTGAATATTGGAGGTGTTATGTTCCAATACTCTTTAACAATGAATAATGGTGTCTGTTTCGCATATCGAAATGAATAACTGAGCACAGAATGCATCCCTACGCGTCCAACAAATAGAATATCAGAGTTCAGGGTGTGATGTCAGATATGTCATATCAGAATGAGTGCTTCATCCAATATCAAGTGTGACTGTTGTAAGCAGCCAGCTGCAACCAGCCATTGGCCTACTCAGCTGCTTCTCTCCCGTCATACTTTCTGCGCATCTCCGTCAGTTTTAAAATGTAATTTAGCCATGATGGAGAGCTGGTGTGTGCAGACAGTGATGGGGTTTCTGTTGTTTGCTTAATTATTGGAGTGGCTCACAGCGTGAGCGAAGTGGATAGTATCTTTTCATTTCACCGTAAGAGCAAGCAGGCCAGTCTGACTAGGCTTCGCTGTCACGCGGCCTCTGAGTTCCACTGCCATAGAGGGAGGGAAAAAGCACAGTGACAGTCCTACTTGCGCCATTACATAACTGAAAACCGTGAGATTCTAGGCCAAACCACTCAAAAGTTATGCCCCATATTACCGGAGCTACTTTCTCCCCTTTCTACCATGAGTTAGCGCACATTTTATATAATTTAGTCTACAAGGGGTTGGTCAAAACAAGCATTGTGATTGGTTGGGCCGCTTTCTAAGCCATACTAAAAAAACTTTATCACGGGTAAGCCTGACACGTTAAATCCTCAATAGGACAGTGGAGATTGAATTTCAATTTTGAAATAATGTTGCAGGCCTCCCGAGTGGTACAGCGGTCTAAGGCACTGCATCGCAGTGCTAGAGGCGTCACTACAGACCCAGGTTTGATCCCGGGGTGTATCACAACCGGCCGTGATCGGGAGTCCCATAGGGTGGCGCACAATTTGCCCAGCGTCGTTAGGGGAGGGTTTGGCCGGAGGCTTTACTTGGCTCATCTCGCTCTAGCGACTCCTTGAGGTGGGCCCGGCGACTGCAGGCTGACCTCATCCTGACCTCATCCCCCCCAAAAAAACGATGTTACAAATGTCGAGAGACAAACGGCAACGTTTGTACAAAGCCCCCGTTGTTGCAAACTAAATGTTAGGCAAGAAGCAAGGGGAAATAATGTCAATAAGCCAATTCATTACCTTGATCTCCACTGTAAAAGGCATCTAGACATTATTTCTACCATGTGGTTTGCAACCACTGATGGAATGAACGGCCAGCCGGCTTGGCTAGCAACCATAGATGTCGGGACTTGGCCTATATTTTCGTCAGGGATGAAATAGTAGCCTATGAATTCATTTATAAAAATATTTTTAGCTATTTAATTGGTTACACGTTGTAGAAAATCATCTCCGTTGTGCAAAACAACGTTTTTTAACATGACTGCTGATGTACGGTACTCTGCTCTGCCTCGTACCTGGCTAGCTAGCATGGTACCTTGGCTGTGCACATTTGGATGGCACTGGAAAAACAGAAAAGGGATAGATAGCATCTCATTGAGTAGGCTTCAACAATAGGATTCCTGTGCCTAATCAATGTAATTCAAAAATCTATTTTTCCGGTGTTCCTTAAATTGGAACTGACAGTGTTTTAGCAACATGAAATCTTATTAAAATCTGATCCTATACACCCCCAGGAAGAATATGACACCATTGTTTTACATTTTCTGACAAGCGAGTACTTAGATATGGTCATTTTCTTAGATTCATAGAATGTTTGGGAATGATGTATATTAAGGCATTTGTGAAAAGATGGAAAGCGGCCGTGCGTTTGGTTAATTAGTAGACGCTGCAGTAAATAACCTGAAGTCTACGCAGATCAGTGCGCCATAGCCAATCAGAGTTACAGTAGGCGTAAATGCAAATAAGCCATTTGCCACGCGGGCCTGCCGTCATTCATTTTGAACTGGACTGTGTGTTTACAGGCAGTAGCAGCAGCGTGATGTTTTATCATTAGAACGCATTTGCCAAAAGCCATAAAATACACCTGAATGGATTTCTGTAAATATGTAAATACTAAGAGAGTCCTCTTACATTTGGGAACTTCAGTCCTATTGATCAAACAACTATGAAAAGGTAGGCTCTCTCTCCCTCAGTTGCCTATGCACATCAACTACAATAAGATCAACAACTAGCTAGCCAGAACGCGATGAGCTAAAATCTAACGAGGGAACATCAGATAAAACCTCTAAAACTTTCAGCTAGTTGACCGTCTCAATTTCACTGATAAACGATGGGGAATAGTAGCCTGCTCGTCCTTCTGCAGCTTGCCTGTCAATGCATGCTTGTCCCAACTCACGTTTTGACAACTGAATTGTAACTTGCCTGCCTGCTCGCCCATTTGATCGATGCTAAATATATACAAACGGAACTAAGCGATATGCTAATTGTGGATGTCGTTCAAATTCAACATAGCTAGCTAGCAAAGCGATTCACACTTATTTGCTGACTGCAGTAATGTCCCCAGAGCTGTTGCCAGATAATTGAATGGTCATTTCTCTACCATAAGCCGCCTCCAACTAATTTGGTAGTACGTCCAACTGTTCTCAAAACCACAGACCACATGTATGGCGTTGTGTGGGTGAACGGTTTGCTGATGTCAATGTTGTGAACAGAGTGCTGCCCCATTAGGCCCTGATCTAGGAATTTCACATGACTGGGAATACAGATATGCATCTGGTCACAGATACTGTTAAAAAAAGTAGGGGTGTTGATCAGAAGACCGTCAGTATCTGGTGTGACCACCATTTGCTTCATGCAGCGTGACACAGCGTGACATCTCCTTTGCGTGGAGTTGATCAGGCTGTTGATTGTGGAATGTTGTCCCACTCCTCTTCAATGGATGTGCGAAGTTGCTGGATGTTGGGGGGAACTGGAATACGCTGTCCTACACGTAGATTCAGAGCATCCCAAACATGCTCAATGGGTGACATGTCTGGTGAGTATGCAGACCATGGAAGAACTGGGACATTTTCAGCTTCCAGGAATTGTGTACAGATCCTTGGGATGTGTATTATTATGCTGAAACGTGATGGTGGTGGATGAATGGCGCGACAGTATAGTTTGATTGTATTGACATTCCCAGCCTTAGTTATTCGTCTGTTTCTGTAAACAATATTCAGTCATTGAAACTGAAACAGTGCATCCCGAATGGGTGGAGGCAACAATGTACTAGGCCAGCTTTGATTTACAACGATAGCAGTATTTTTTTGGACTACCAAGAAATGTATTGGTGAATTATATGAATCATCCATTGAACTGCATCCATCTATTCTGCCAATAATGCCTTACTGTACATCATGGAATTCTGAGTCAAATATAGCCTATATTTGACTCGAGAGGGGTGTAGGCTATGCATGTAAAGTTGTCTGAAGAGTAATCTAAAGATGGTTTCATATAGGCCAAGTGTGTGTTCCTCTTACTGCCACAATGACAATGCAGATCATTATGCAGTTGTATTCCTTACTACATTCCTCCTGGCCGATCATAGGTAGGCCTTTGGATATGAGCAAATCAGCTATTTTCTGCAGTAGCCTTTTCTGTTATACAGTAAAAAGTGTGAAGCTAAATTCAATGTGTTGTATTGAGTAGAGGTGTGACTATAAGGTTTTTGTGCAGCACACGTATAGAAAATAGGAACAGGCGTTTACACAGGTTTTTTTCGGCGTGTTTCTGCGCTAAAAATATTTCTCACCTTTTTGGGCCTTCATCAGTTTGCGTCCCTGAACCACCATGATTGTGATGGCACCTGCCAATGCTGTGAATGGACTGGTGATTTGATTATTTTTATTTAGCAATGTTCTAATTTAATTTGTATGCCAATTGTGTGACAGGTTGACTTTCTTGTGGGTGCAAACTTCAATCAATCCAATAATAAAATCAGTGGTTGATTGATTGGGTGTAAACTCAAATCGTTAGAGATTTTAGCTAACAGCGTTCTGCCTGTGTAGCCATCTAAGGTTGTTTACTCTTAGATCTCCTGGGATTGAGATGTCTCCATCTAGAACTGATCATACACCCCCCCCACACACACACACACACACACCACCCCCTTTCCTTGTTATGTTTCTTTCTCTCTTCCACCCTCACGGGCCCCATATGGCACTTCCTCCATCTCCTCCTGCCTCTGTGCTGCAGGGAGCTGTCTATTATCACCTCCACAGAGCTGTCTGTGAATGTGAGAGCCAATTCCATCTCAATGTGTGATCTCCGCTCAGAGGAGAGTGCACCACTAGAAATGAAAGTTAGCTCTCCAATGTTTTACATTAGAAATGGTTCTGAAGCACAGGCGATCTCAAAGATATTTAATTAGATTGTTATTAAGAGTAGTGTGTTGATGACCGAGGGGATGGTTTAAAACCTTCTTAGTCTTAATAATATTTTGCCGCCAAAGCGTGAGAGAGAATATTAAAATATATACATTACATTTTTACGAACATACAAATACCAGGGCACATTTGCTAATCCATGTTTTGAAATATTTGTGTTTTTAGCAGGTTTCACACCTCTGCCTTCGAGGACTCTTGATCTGCTCAAAACATGGCAGTGTCCTGCTTCCCTGTCACGTCCACTGTCTCTCGTCACTCTGTCTGCCCCTCGGATTCTCATTGTACACAATGCATTATGGTCCATTCAATGAGCAGCCAATATAACCACAGAACATAACAATAATGCCAGTCGTTTCACGGTGGTCGGCACTTTTCCTTCGGGTGACCAATTTCCACGCAAGACACGATAACCTAGAGTTCATTTGGATCGACACGGGTATTAAAAGTCGAGCACTTAATCCTTGGCTAACGCAGCCAGGACCCGTGAAAGTAACGGCTAAATGTATTTTAACACACTAATTTCCTATGCTTTGTGGTAAAATGTATGGATGCAGGTCTCAGGGTGACATCCTAGTAAACAAGGCATGAATAAGTCCGGTCCACCATAAACCCATCAATGTTTTAACATGACTGTGACCGTGAGCTACTCACCTGTCATGCTTTCACACACAACCGCAGTTGGCAGATCCTCTCATAGCATGGTTGCATATCTTTGCCTTGCTATGACTACAATGTCTACTCACCTGAAAGGATGCAACGTAGGGCCTAGTAATAGAATGTGACTAGGGACATGTACTGCACTCAGGCAGGGCCGCGGTTTCGTTGTCGTTTACACACATCTGGAGTGACAGCCTGGTTACAGCAGTTGGTACCGTCCCTGATCGGATGTTCACTTTCACGATCTCCCTCCCCAGTCATCTACTCTCCCTTTCACAGTATTCTCACACACAAACGTTACCCTCATGGCTTAGATCCAAAGCACAGCGTTGTACTTACTTGGCATTCTTTCTGGGTTTTTTTTCTTCTTCTGCTCAGGAATTGAATTTAGATGGAATCGGCACAGACGCCGTTTCTCTGCTCTCTGTGCGATAACACGTGGTTCCTTTTTGTTATTTCGGGCAGGTTGTTATCGATGCGTTCCGGCTGATCAATGCCAACATGATGGTTCTGGGACACGAGCCCAGGCAAACCACCTCCAACCTGGGCCATCTGAACAAGCCCTCCATCCAGGTAAGACCATGGAGCCTCTGACCCGCACGCCTCTGACCAGCTCTGTGTTTTAACATGCACGTGAATGTGGAGTTTCTGTTCTTATTTCAATCATCTGTTGTCCTCCTCCAAGGCTCTGATCCATGGACTGAACAGGCATTACTACTCCATCACCATCAACTACAGGAAAAATGAACTTGAGCAAAAGGTGTGAAACGTTTCTGAAAATCTGTTATATGATATCTGTTTAAGGGATGTATAGAATGATATCAGAAAAAGATGAGGACTGTTGTAGTTTAATGTGTTAATTATGATTTCGCCACAGTGACATTTCATAATATGCTTACCGTATGTACTCCTGAATGACAGGTGATGTTATCTTCTGTGCGCCATAACATACGTACACGGTGCCTCTATCCTCTCTTGGTTGCATGTGCCACATTAACATATGATCCTTGACCTCCCAGATGCTGTTGAACCTGCACAAGAAGAGCTGGATGGAGGGCCTGACCCTGCAGGACTACAGCGAGCACTGCAAGCTCAACGAGAACATCGTCAAGGAGATGCTGGAGCTGGCCAAGAACTACAACAAGGTGAGCAAGCAGGGATTAGAAGGGGAAAGTGGGAGGGCCTGGAAGTATTTTGAGACCAGGGGTCTGCTTGGGCAAACTGCATGAGTTATCCCGGG
The DNA here is from genome assembly GCA_030435695.1 of Brachymystax lenok tsinlingensis. Classification (NCBI taxonomy): domain Eukaryota; kingdom Metazoa; phylum Chordata; class Actinopteri; order Salmoniformes; family Salmonidae; genus Brachymystax; species Brachymystax lenok. The sequence goes on from CM059814.1 coordinate 47,202,899, forward strand.
TGGTGTTCATTTAGTATTCAAATATAAGAAATTGGACTCAAACAGGGAGGGACTACCTGGACTTGTCCAATCAGAAACACTAATTTCCAAGACATGGGCATGGCGTATTGGGGTGTAGTGAGATACCTGATGGGTTGGACAATTCTATTCTCATTCTCATCACTCAAAAACGTATACTAAAAACGTGGAAATCAATCAATCTGCCATCATTAACAAAATGGAGAAATTGAATGATTTGTTTAAATATTGAAAGTGAGCCGGCTAGGTAGAGAAACAAAATGTTTGAGTTTCAGGCTATGTGTGCGGAAAGTGATTATGCCGCTGGAGATGTGTGATAGTGGTCTGGGCAGGTGTGACGCAACTGAAGTTTGTATGATGTATGTTTTGTGTTGTTTATAAAAGATCAAATAAAATTAACACACTTTTTCGTATTCTGTTAAGTGTTTTTTCCTTTACATGCCATAATGAACAAGACCCAGCTTTAAATGTTAATGTCTGAGTGAGAATCAATGTCCGTGTTCTACCCCAGGCTGTTGAAGAAGAGGATAAGATGACCCCTGAGCAGCTGGCCATCAAGAACGTCGGAAAACAGGTATCCGTCCTCGCTGTAACCTGAATACAACCTCTGTTTTGCGAGCTTCATCATAAATGCCCAGGTATAATCTTTGCAATGACCCTCCTTGACCTGTTTACCGTGTTCTTCTCGCAGGATCCCAAGAGGCACTTGGAGGAGCACGTCGACGTCCTGATGACGTCCAACATCGTTCAGTGCCTAGCCGCCATGTTGGATACTGTGGTCTTTCAGTGAAGCCCCCTCTCTTGCATTTAACTGTTCATATTCTAACTCTTTGATTTGTTTTATAAAAAATAAATGTGTATGAAAGGTGGGCCGTGGACGTGTATCCTTAAAATACAGAACAGCAGCATGGGTGATGTGTTGAGGTTTCACTGGTTGGTCTCAGATGGGTCTGAGAGAACGTTTTGGTCCATACATACAGAATGGCTGCATCTGAAATGGCACACTAATCCTTATGTAGTTCCCTGGGCCCTGGTCAAATGTAGTGTACATGTATAGTGAATAGGGTGCCATTTCCGACACACCCTATGAATCTTGCCTAGCTGTCATTTTTCAATTAGTTATGCCATGGTTGATGGCACTTCTGACACTCCTTGAAGCCAATCATGTTTTCCAATCATGTTAAAATGACCCTCCCCATTTGATCTGAGGCATGCCCCCTTTCAAGATTGAGTAATACTTCCTGATAAAAAAACGAAATATATGAATGTTGTCATTTATCAATAAACATGTTTAAATATATAATCTACCTGCCACATGGTACCCGAGGTATAACATTAGCAGTATTTTGTTCCAGTCCAGCAAAATTAACATGATCAGAGAATATATGTTATAAATATAACTGCTTATATAGGCTACTTAAGAACCTTATCCCTATACTGTAATGTGAAGTGTAACAATTATAGACGTTTCGTTCCAAGAATATTTAGAGTTCATATTCCCTACATGTGATACGCGTAACCTTAACCAAATTGGTTTTTGTGTTGCGCGTAAAGCTACTTGCGCAGCTCCAATATCTTCGCATCTCAACATCCAACGCCCAATAATATGGATAGCGACTTCCACAGCTCAGACAGGTCTGAACTCGCTACCCAGTACCACCCTATGCTCTCCTCTAGTGAGGGGCTGAACTGAATAGAGGAACCTAACACGTTCTAATAAAGAAACCACAGGGATGACAAATCCGTCAGAAGCAGACGACTTTATCGACTCGGAGGACTCATTTGGTGACGGCGACAAGGGAAGCAGTAGGCAGTCTGCTCAAGAGACCGTCTGTGACATTCGTCATACCTTCCATGGATCTACAGAGGGACGGTATCCCTCCTCGTCTCAGCTCAGCCAAGCTCAGCCCGCGTCTGCTACCTCGCCTGGTACAATGTTCCCACACCGGACACTGCACGGAGCCACCTACCCGGCCCTTGCCATCACCAGTTCGGGTCACTACATGGCACAGCACCCTGTGGTCACGCAAGGCTCATATAATAGCCTCTTGACCACCACGTCACCTCAAGGCTTCCCAGCGCCCGGATACTTTTACGCCCAGCCATACGTGCATGGCCACCAAGGAGGTGCTTTCCACAAGAGCTCAGCAATGCAAACCGGGATGGTTTTTGGTAAAGCGCAAGTTTATCTCTGCAATAGGGCTCTGTGGCTCACGTTTCACAGGCACCAAACAGAGATGATCATCACTAAACAGGGGCGGTGAGTATTGACCCGTTCCCTTTCTCGCCTCCCTTGCCGTGCATTATGTTGGCTAATGTCAACATAGTGGGCAAACTGCCGTACTTATTTGGACGAAGTAAGATTGACGTGTTTCTTGAAAACGCGTGGGGTTTATTAATATATGGTCACACCAAATATAATTAATTTCGTTATCTAAGTAAGGTTTTAGCGGGATTTAGTAATTTGTAAAGGAAATAAAACTCTTCATAATATTTGTTCTACTTCCAGACGAATGTTTCCATTCCTGAGCTTTAATATATCTGGGCTTGATCCGACGGCAAATTACAATATTTATGTGGACGTCAGTCTCGCCGACCCTAATCACTGGCGGTTCCAAGGAGGACAGTGGGTACCCTGCGGCAAAGCTGACTCAAATGGGGAAGGCAAGTGATTTTACTTTTCTTTTCCCCCTTCTATTCTCTCCAAGTCAGGTTTTCTGACAAAGTGAGTAATGTCTTCAATAATTAATTTATAGGGAACAAGGCCTACATGCATCCAGACTCTCCAAACACTGGCGCGCACTGGATGCGTCAAGAAATTTCTTTTGGAAAACTGAAGTTGGCAAATAATAAAGGGGCATTGGAAAGTGCAGGGCAGGTAAGTTTAATATGGTCCTAATTTCGTACAGTCCCAAATAAATAAATAAATAAATAAATATATATATATATGGTGAAAGAGGTCTTGAAAACATGCTATATTCAATTCTGGAGACGTTGCATTGAGAGATTTTCTTTACAAAATTATTTTTTTATGCATTTATCAACCATATTTTATGAAATAATTCAGAATTCATTCTCATACATTTTATTTAGTGTAATTAAAAAAAGAATTCTTCGAGTTGTGCTTTGTTTCTAGAGATGATCACAGATGCCCCAATTAACACCTGTTTTACATGTCCTCTGTTCAGATGGTTGTCGTTCAGTCCCTCCATAGGTACCAACCCCGTCTTAATGTGGTCGAGGTGCACGAGGATGGGGCCGAGAACGCCAGTCAACCCAGACAATCATTTACGTTCCCGGAGACGCAATTCGTTGCAGTCACAGCATACCAGAACACAGATGTAAGGAAATTCGTTCCTTCAAATATTGATTTATTTTCATAATTGGGGCTAGGCAAAAATGTTCCTATTGGGGTAAAAGGGTAAAAGTGGTTCACGAATTTACAGTAGGCTAGGCCTTTTTAATGTTTTTATTTTCCTCTTTCAGATAACACAGCTGAAAATAGACCACAATCCTTTCGCAAAAGGTTTTCGGGACAATTATGACAAGTAAGTAAAAATATATCAGCCTAGCCTATGTTTTATTTTTTAATAGCCTTACATATTTAAATATTATTCTATTGGAATTATTCGAATCACAAATTGTGACTCAAATATGAACACATTTAATGTAGTTTGTTTCGAGATTAGACTTTACGCACGATTTTTCCCCATTTATTGGTGACGTTACTGTCACTCCTAAAACAACCATAGTTTTTTTTAAATGATTTCTTCAATACCAGCTTTAAGTTAAGGACTACATTCTGATGTAAACGAGCTTGAAATGCATTACGGATTTGGATACGCGCATGTTTTTGTTCCATTGGGAATTTGTGCGTTTACATGTCAGAATTACATTGGACAGACAAGTTCGATTTTTTTGCCAATATTCTCTTCAAATATTTAGTTTTTTTAAATCTAATGTAAGAAACTATTGGAGATGAATTAGGCTTAATTGTGTAAGTACTCCGGAGTGCTTTTTTATTATTTTTTATAATTGCATGCCATTGTTACTTCATACTTGTGGAAACGTTTTATTTTAGGTCGTTCTCATTTGTATTATTTTCCAATTTCCTAATTGACTGTTTTGGAAATGTCTAGAATCTACACAGGCTACGATAGTGACCGGTTGACGCCATCACCGAGTGACTCGACCTACGCTCAGTTTGTGCCCGGTGCCAGATATGCTCTTGCTAATTCTTTCCTTCAGCACCAATTCGTCAGCACTTATGCCAAGTCCTGTTTCCGCCCTAGCGCAGGAGCTACATCTGGACTAGACTATAACGTCCCCTTAACTAACAGCATGCTGTCACCGCAAACCAGCGAGGAGGACACGATGGCGACATCCCCGAGATGGTTTATGACACCGACCAACAACAGACTGGACTATGCCTCCCGCACAAATGACGCGACTGGAAACACAGCCACTTTGCTGTCATATGCAGCAGCTGGAAAGGCACTACAGCTGTCCGCAACGGACAGTTCGGGTAGAGCCCTTTCTTATTACGCAGAACCAACGGATTTTGCGCGTACCTCACCCCAGTATTGCGGTGCGTCTAGCCCGGGTGTGTCCAGCTGGACTAATGGACACGCTATTGGTACTGCGAACTTTGACGAGGTCCTCTCACTTTCAAAGGAGAGTTTGCCAGCGGGTGTCTCTGAAGACGCAAAACCACAAGATATCTCGGAGTCTAGTTGGATAGAGACATAAACTGAATTGAAGAGATATAGGCATCAACGAGAACAGTCTAAATACCCATCTGGACATCGTTCATTCGTTTTTTCATTAGTTTGCATTTTTGGATTAGCCTACAGTGGGCTGTGGATATGACTGAAGTATTTAAATGTTAACGACAAAATAATCTATTTAAGCTATAATAATGTATCTATTTAACATTAGCTGTAGTCCTACTCTAGATGTTTTAATTGAATCCTGTTTTCTAATTTGACTGATTTGATTGATTTTTAATTTGTTGAATACATTTTTGGAAAGTGTTCATGTCTTAGCCTGCATTGAGTTTCCTTGGCATTGTGTTTTATTGTGCTGTCTTTAGTAGGCTATATAGGATCCACAATGTCTTTACTAGTGCAAAAAAACAAGGTTCTGAGTTATAACAACTGTACTAAAAGTAAGTAGCCCAATGCTTCAAAACACAATATACATATTCATAAATCAACGCCCAACGCAAAAAGGTCAAGAGCGAATTTGTTGTAGTCTTTGAAAGGATGTATACTAATTAATTATCTAAAAACGAAGTAAAATATAAATTATATTAAAAGCAGATGGATAAGTTGCAATTTCTTCTCTTTAAACGTGTTTATACCTGGTATGATGGTTTATTAGTGCTGTTGCTGCTTTGCTTGCAGATGCATGAACAATGGCGCAAACTGAAGATGAAAGATATTCATAAGAGGACCACAATGGATATAAGTAATCTGAACTTGTTTTTTAATCCTTGATTATGTTTAATGTGTGTATTGTTGTACTCGCATAGCTGATTCAACATATGTATTTTAAATTTGTCAAATAACTTACTTCCATTTATTCGGCGACTCATGAAGTTTTCTTTAAAAATAAAATATTTTAGTGTTAAAGTAACTGTCCAGTGTTTCCAGATTTCTATGAAATATGACCTATATTTTACAATATGAGTGAAATACTTTTCCTTCCATAAGATGATAATTAAATATGTTGAAAATAAGCTTTTCGGTGTTTGAATGGTGTGGGCATACCCCAATAACACAATGGTGTGGGCATATTGGTGTGTATACAGGTCATAAAAAATATGAATGACAAGTCAACCGCTGATTGGCCAATGAGCCAACCTGACTTCAAATTATATGCGGAAAGAGTAAGCATTTTTGAGATGGGTTTGTTTCAAATGTATGTTTTGGCGTCGAATACTAGTATAGGATGAGTCAACAACATTTTTGAGTATGAGCTAACAAAAAATTTACCTTTTAAAAGTGACATTTTCTCTGGACAGTTACTTTAACCGTCATTGAGGTAGTTACACAAAATTAATCTCGGAACAAAACCCAGAACAAAAACCTTGAGCAATTTCCTCAGCTGTGTTTACATATTTAAATATAACGTAAATTATTTGCATACAGCTTCCTTTTGGTTGTTTATGATAATTTCCAAGTGGGAAACTCGGCCAAATTGTCTTTCCAGTAGTATTTCTATTAGAGATTAACAGAAAGTAGACCAAACACCAAACCAGGGACTGTTTACATAACAGGTTAGGATAATTAACGTGGCAGGTTATAATTAACATAACAGTCTAGGAGAATGAGGTTAAGGTTAGGAAAAGAGAGGTTTAGGCTTAACTACAAAGCTACAGTTGTCAACAACTCTGGTCCCCGGAAGCTGACCACTAGATGGAGCTGTAGTAGACCTACTCAATCTAGGCACAACGGTAGAAACGTAAACGACCATCAGTCCTGACATACCATCAGTGACAACACCTCAGGCATTTTTTTACTTGAGAAATACTGCACCAAACACACAAAACTGGCCGACTAAAACCTGCAAAAACGTCCAAATGAATGACAGATTTTTTAAAAATTATTCTCACTATTTTGAGGAAGTATTGACTTTGTTCCTATGGTGACCCATGGGGGACAAACATCATTAACTGCCACATCGAACCACACCCCCAAGACTGACATTTTGTAACAGAAACACATTCGGAATCTAAGTGTTCACTTGCTTTTTAGCCTAATCAAAAAGGGGTGAGTATCAAAAAATGTAATGATATGCTGTCAAACAAGGCTCCAAAAAAGATTTGCTATGTATTCTCCTAAGGCCCATTGCTACTAGAGCAGCCCTTCCCCAAGACCAGCCTTCTGACTGACTTCCTGAAGCAAGGCCACTGGAGAGGCCCATTGGAAACATCAATCTACCATCCACTGCTCAGCCTGTTGTGAAGATGTCAGGTGAGAATCAAAACTTGACTGGTTTAGGCTACACGTATACTGTTTAATTGCCTATACAAATAATAAACCTTTTTTAGTAATCGTCTTTAATTGCATATCCTAACTTTGGCTTTCTTACCAGGTCATGGCTTAAGTTGTTCAGACATCTTCATATACACATTATACCCCATGTGGTTGGTAGAGCATGACGCATGCAACGCCAGAGTTGTGGGTTCGACTCCCATGGGGGACCAGTACAAAAATGTATGTACTCACTACTGTTAGTCGCTCTGGATTAGAGCGTCTGCTAAAATGTAAATGTATAAATACTTATCTAATACTCATCTCGGGTTCCTCTGGGGCTGGACCAAGAGCACTTTATAGTGCTGACTGGAGACAAGATATGGACTTGATCCCGCCCTTCAAAGGGGTTCTTCATACACTTTTTGTTTACATTCTAGAATGTATCCATGTCAAAAATGTATTAGTTTCCCCTTCACTGTCTGTCATCTTGAATTTAAATGAATGAGTGCACACATGCATTTGAATCAGGAAATCTAGATTTCTGGATAGAAATACAGTGCAATGTCATCTTGGTTATGCGTGTGCCTCTTGGCACAGCAGTCCCCCCAGGGTATCAGGCATAACGCATCAGACCTCAGAATAGATCTGAAGATTCCAGCTCGTACACCCTCTCACTTTGAAGAACTGAAATGGCTCAAGGTGGAAACAGGACTCACTCAGATTAAATTGGGGTTTATCCACAAAATTGTCCATAACTCTGCTTCCAAATATCTAGGGTTGGACTAATATGCACTTTGACATGCAAATACAGGCCCAGCCTTATTCAAGACATTTTAAGACCTTTGCACTATCCTGCTGACTTTTTGTAAATATCCGTAGCTTTTTTTTCTAAAGTTGTGTTTCACATTTTAATATGTGATCTTGTCATATGTACTATGACTGCTGCAAAATGGAATTGCTAACTTGAGGACATTAAAGTAGTCTGAATCTGTGTAATTATTTCAGCCGTATAAATGACACATCAGTACTTCACCAGAAGGAGCTCTACTAACTTTGTTCCATGCAGATTTAAGCGCTCCATGGGGAAAAACTAACGCGTGTATTCTGCTGCAGTTCTGTGGAACAGTTTACCAAGCTACCTGAAAACTCATCAGAGAATAGCTTTAAGGTGTCTCAAACAAACCAGAAAATATTTGAGAAATACCATGGCTGTTTGATTAGGGGTATTCTCCCACGAGGTGTAAACGGGCACCTCTGTGCTGTAGATGTTGTTGTAAATGGATTGCTGTAAATTGCATTTGTTGTTTTTAATTGCATTGAGTGCATGTGAAGTATTGGTCTTTCCCACCTGTCATCTTGCTGAGCTGACTACTGAAAATTACGCCAATTTATTAATCAAATTGCTGTTTGATTTGACATCATCCCATTGAACACTAGGTGGCACCAATGTAACGTTATTCAAAGGATTTCAGTCAACGACTTCATAATTGGGTGAATGAATCAATGTGCTGTATATCCTATCGCACTGCGCACACGTTGGCCATGATATAAATGGTTCATGGTTATCTGCATGTATTTTACAATTTGTAAAGTAGGCCACTCGATTACGCTCCCAATTTTCCCTCATGATTGCAATAGAGCAAATTAATTGATTTATAGGCTAATTTCATGGGTCAGGCTGCAGTCCTAGGATCCTTTGTTAACTACATAGGGAACAGAACCAAAATAGGCAACATTAAAATATAGTAGCCTACGTGTTTTTTTGTGTGGTTAATTTAATTCCAATAGGTTCTTGGTAGCGTATAATAGCCTGCCTAATTAAATATTGTCCCAAATGAACAGACATTTCTGTAAAGATAGCTACTAGAGCCTACCTCTGTTTTATCCTGAGTTTATCCGGTGTCGTGTGCTCTTAACCTGTTCTATTGAGTGCAACCCGTCCTAAACCAATATTCTGTGGATCATTTTTAAGAATTTTCCGACATGTGTGCAAACTTGGAGCAACGCGCGCCACTGTAGACGAAATTTGTATTGTGCTGCGCTTCATTGCCTCACGTGTGCTCCACCTCGTCATGGAGCGCAAATTGCACTCTCCAATCTTGAGCGCGTGAATGGGAAATCGCTACCCCATGCCTAAATGATTTAGGACTGGACGAGGAGGATGCTTACCTTATTTTGAGAAAATCGGTCCAGTTTATATAAGGGTTCACCCTGATATAGCCCGGCAACACTAGACAGAAGAAGACAATAGGAGCGTATTAAGTCTACAGGGGAAGCGAGGCAAGGAAAATATGGACATAACGGACCAAGGAGCACAAATGGAGCCGCTACTACCCTTGGTAAGGATGTCCCATAGGCAACCTACAATGGGCAACCATTGTGTTCTCACTGAAAATGGATTTCATATCATTGATTGAGAATGTCTTGATGTGGGGATTGAACACACCACCATATATCAGCCTGTGTGTGCAATACATTTGAAATAAATCACAGTCTTAGTATGTTATTACATCGGTTATTTTATAGCATTCGAAAATGATGGAACTGTAGTAGGCCTAATATAGGTAAGTAGGTTATAACCTAGTTGTATAGACCGGTTTGCCAAGACAACGTTTTTATCCCAAATATCGAGACATCGTAATGTTTGATGATTTCTTTATTCTGGACCATCTTGGATCTTTTTTTTTTGTGCTGGACCAATAGACCTACATTAATATTGTCATCAAAGTTGGCTAATACAATTCCAGAATGTTGATGTTTTTATTGCACAGTCTACTACAACATCAAATTCCTATAGAATACTGTAATTAACCTGATTTAGAAAGATATGGTCCTATTTATTTACCTATTACTAATGCCTCATTTTCTTTCTATTCACTAATTTCTCCTCTAATGCCACAGCTGACACATTTTGTTATTGATAAAGGATGATGTAGGGCCGTGTCTTGTTGAGTCTGCCGTTGATGTGTCTGTGGTATGCACTGTGGTTTCAGTTCAATTGGTCCCCTGCTGGATTACTTTATGGTGGAACTGATTAGAATGTCTGTCATCTTGTGAACGTTCATCAGGACTCCGAGTCAGACACATCCCAGCATCACCACTGATCACCAAATACTTCATGGGTAGAAGAACTTTGGTGAAGTCCTATTCAGTCTGTCTGTCAGTCACTGGTTATGATGCAAATAAACTAAGCCATTTAAGAGCTTTGGGACAGAGTCCGCTCCTATAATTATGGACCGCTGTAAATTCACGGCCCCATGCTGTTATGGTCGTTTACTACCAGACAGTAGACATCGGGCTCGTCTGATATCTGATTGGACCCATTAGGATCTATAGGTGTATTACTAAGGCAAGCTACAGACCGACACCACTCAACCATAAGAACCAGAGGTTTTTTTTTCTCTCTCACCCTGTAGGACATACTCTTTCTATGGTCAGTCCTCGGTCATAGACAAGATTGATGAACTGTAATCTATACATGCTTCTGCATGTTGGATAGAGACCATATGTTAACGGGTGACGACACTCAGTGGTGCCCAAAGACTGTTCCAGTTTTCAGCGGTCAGGTCCTATTTAGCATTCCGGTGATGGCATGTTGAGAAATGGCCGCCGTGCTGGATTCTCGCCTCAAAGCCAGGGAGAGGAGAAATGTGACTTTTTTGTTCAGACACTGTTGAAAACGGCGTTTCCCTTTTAACGAATAGGTCCTTATAAAAAATAAAATAAAAAAAAACATCACTTTGATAAATTACATTGATAAAACAGGCGTCTGTGTGAGCCTACTTAACCAGTGCTGTGGATTGACAATAGGTTGACTATGACATGGGATGCTATTGCTCACTGACTCACAATGCAGTGCAGTGCCCTGTCATCATAACTCTTGGCTGCCTAGCTGTAGCGTGTGTCCTGAATCCCAATGTGTTGTCATAGTTGCTAAGAGTCGTGCGTGGGTTGCGTGAGGCGATCGTATGAGTGAGTATTCTGTGGAAATCCTCAGTGTATGACAAACAACAAAAATGTAATGTAACTTGTATTAGAAACCTGGGGACCGGCAGTGATTGCATAGCACTCAATGACTTCCAGTGTGAAGATTCGTAACTAAGCAAGACTGGATTATGAATGGAAACAATGTCCTGTGGATTGATGTACTTTGACCTTGTTATTTACAGGAATCAAGCCCCCAGAGCCCTCCGGTACCTCAAGGAGACAAGAATGTGGTGAGTACTTTTATACCATGCCATGCATGCAGGATAAGTCCTACTACTTTTGCTCAATAATGCATGAGTCCTTTTGACTTCAACTACAGATAAGCCACTTCATGCAGCGAATGTCCAGGTATCCATTTAAAACTGTCTTGGTTATGAATATCACAGAACATCCATCTGGCAAGCTTCCAAAGACCTGAGTCAGAGTTGAGATAACAGCTCCCCAACTGAGACTTTCACAGAAATCAGTCATTGACATCAACGGGAGACTTCAGCAAAAACTTGAGTCAAGCGCACAGATTCCACATCAGAAATATATATGCTGGCATATATTGGGTAGAGAGAAGGTGTTGGGAGATGGAGAGTGTGTGATGTAGTAAAGATGGGACGAAAGTCCTAATCCTGGCCACAGTGAGCCTGGCTGGTCTTCTGTCTGGAGTGGATCTAGTGTGGACAGACGGGGGAGGTCTGTAGAGCAGAGGGGGTATAGCAGACAGAGGTAGGCCTGTTCTCTTGGACAGAATGTTCTTGGATCAGTGGGACATCTCTGTCTGACTGGGTGATCCGACTGTGCAGAGCCAGCCCCACTGTAGCGAGCTAAGTGCCTAGACCGGCTGTGCGCCTTTGGATGTTTAATTATAGCAGATAGAGGGAGCAAGATGAAGAGGAAGAGAGGGGGAGGAAGAGAGAGAGCGGGGGGAGGAAGAGAGAGAGAGGGGGAGGGGAGAGAAGACACCGCTAAGAGAGATGCTAGTGCTTTTTCTTAACATTTCTGATAGTTTCCCAAACAATCCTATTTATCATCCATACCTAAATTGTTATTGATGCAGTACTACTACCACTGGGAATGTATGTCATTAGGTAGTGTAGCAGAAGAATCGCTTGAAGCGCTGGATCCATTTCCAGTGCAGCATGTTTCTGCCACAGTGTTCCGCTGACGATGCAGCACAGACAGAGTACAGTAGTGTCATAGGCAGGACACACACACACACACACACACACACACAGGATGACTGCAGAGTAGAACCGCCTCATAACATGTCCCTGTGGAGATGGGATGGATCAGATGTGGCCTGTGCAGCGGTGAGAAGTCCTAGGGCTTTTCAGTTCGAACCCCACAGAAGAAGGGTCTGTGTGTGTGTGTTTTGCTTACCGTGACTTAGATACAACCCTCTCTTAGATAAGAGGGCCACAACACCACACAGCCCAGCATCGGTGATGTCAGCAGCTCGCTAATCTCACGGGGGGATTGGTGGATGGATGCTTGTCAGAAAACATCGGAGCCCGTCTGGATCAGAGCTGGGCAGTCGGAGCGCTTGTTTGTGTTGCGAAGCTGCTGTCAGGAGGAGGCTGGCTGGCATGGGGAAGAGGAACCGGTGAGAAGAGCCTGGCTCGACCTTACCGCCAATACCTCCAGCCGACAAACACAGATTCTGTCCAGGGCTTGGATTCTGAGCTTCCATCTTGCGGTCTCTCGACCACTGTAAAACCAAGGAGAAATCTCAGGCATCCTTGCCCACACTGATGCGCCATGTTATCAGGGAGCTTGGACCCCAACTCCAATGGATTTAACTGCCAGGTACGCCTCTGTGTTTAGTCTGTGCCACCTGAGGGAGGTTGGCACATAGGGGGTGGCACAAAGAATGGGATGGAAATGCTGATGATGTTGAGGTGGCCTAAACTATTATTATTGTTGCGTCACAACATTGTTTGTGTTCATGTAAGAATGTATCCTGATTGGCGTTTAGCTCATATTTGGGGTTATGAAAATATACCATTGCAGACATTCACGTCATAATTTCTCGACAGTGACATTGGACAGAATCAATATACAACATTATTGATGGATAGCAAACGGGCCATTTGACGCTTTCCTGAACGCTTTGGCAGATTAACATTTGAAGTCACTACAGGGCAGAGTGAATGGCCTTCAGTTCAGTATTATAGTGTGGGTTAATGCCATGCCTGATCACTGCTGCTGTTCTGCAGTAGAGGCTAGCTGTGCTGCAGATCTCCCTGCATAGGAAAAGGTCCTGAGAAGCTACTGACAGATGGGACTCGAGCACTCTCATTTTGCGAGTGGTGGGAGATCGAGCTAGAGATTATACCCACTGTCATGAACCTGATTGATCTTTGAGAGAAGGAAATGACCTCAACTGTTTGTTTGTCTCTGTCTTTGTCCATTTATGGCTACTTCAGAAGCATTGCTGTTTGTTGATGTCTTTTAGGTTTTGGATTAAACTGTGTTGATGTCCCTAAGTGAATAGGGAAGCCTGTGATAGAGAGGTATGGCTTCGAGAAGCTCTGCTGGGATGCTGATGCTGAGCACACTGCCATTGCCACGGTAACCACGGCCATCTGTAGGGATCAGACTTGTGACGACGTCTGCCCTTATCCAATCAGATGGCTGTGGTGTAAGGGGCGCCGCCCATGCTAATCCACTAGCTGTAGCTATATAGAATCCCCCTGGCTTGAAACACATGTACAGTACTCTCATCCACAGTAGACTGATCTACAGTCTACAGTCAGTAATCCTCTATCCCGTAGATGAGGCTTTGTGAAAAGTCACATGCTATATGCTTCTGATCCATATAGGTGTTGTTGGTCAAAATAATAAGTAGAGATGTTCTTTAATGTATACCTCATGGCCTAGATATCCTATGAAGGTAAATGTTGATCATGTCTGCAGGTTCCGTGCGTCACAGAACTCCCTGAGAGACACATGAGGAATGTGGAAATTGGGTCACAAGGCTGGTGTGTGTCCTGGAAAGCTGTATTCTAACCTACCCGGCTTCCTGGAAACGGCTCGTGTGAAAGCTCCGGGGTAAAGTTTCCCCTAGCTACAGATTTAGGATCAGTGTCCCTTCCCCCAATCCTAACCTTAACCATTAGTGGGGGAAAAGCATAGCTGACACTAGGTCAGCGTCGAGGGGCAACTTCACCCTACACCCGTGTGAACAGATAGGTCTGTGATTTTTACTGGCAAAGATATGGGTACATAACCCAGGCACACCTTTCAGTCAACATTCGGAGACATCCTCTGTGTTTGTTTCTTAATGAGTTCCATAATAGTTCCCCCTGAAAGATAACATCAGCAGACCACCTCCTCTAGTGAAGCAGTCTATCATAATGTTCTCTCTGCCAGAGGTCAACCTGAAGTCCCAGGATGTCATTTTGATTTGTAGGTGGTTTACATTTTAAACAAAGACTTTGTTCACAACTGGGATGTGCAATCCTGGCCCTAGGGTTGCAGACAGTGTGTTAGCAGGCTTTTGTTCCAGCCCTGGATTAACACTTCTGATTCAACTGGTTACATTTAGTGCATTATAAAACCAGTTCTTGTTCGAAAAAAAAAAAATGTATTTCCTGTGCTGAAAATCATCAAATGCTCAAGGAAAGTAAAATCTCAAGTGAGGTTCTAGAGTGGTCCTCAAAGAAAGGAATGACGCCCAACATCGTGTGTGGGAGTTAAAAACGAGAAAGGAAGTCATTTTAAGCTGACCGTCATTTTGAAGGAAACTGGAAGTGTTGGGTGCAGTTTATTTCAGAGCACATCAGTTGCTAGTTGAGAGACCTCTACACGCCATGCTCTTTGTTGAAAGCCATCTGACCATTTGTCTATTTGATGAGAACATGTCGTTATCACAAAATTGGACATGAAGAGATTGCTACGGTTCGTACTGACCTAACGTGAGGGGAACGCAGATGCTATCGCTATACACACCGGGACCAGCTGGTGTGTGTGTTTGTGTGTGTTGTTGGTGCAACTGTGTGTGTGTGTGTGTGTGTGTGTGTGTGCTCACTCAGGTTCTATACTGAACAAAAATCTAAACTCAACATGCAACAATTTAAACATTTTTACTGAGTTACAGTTCATATAAGGAAATATATTCATTAGGCACTAATCTATAGGATTCACATGACTGGGCAGGGGTGCAGCCATGAGTGGGCTTGGGAGGGCATAGGCCTAGCCAATCAGAATGAGTTTTTCCCCCCACGCCTCCTCAGACGATCCCGCAGGTGAAGAAGCCGAATGTGGAGGTCCTGGGCTGGCGTGGTTACATGTGGTCTGCGGTTGTGAGGCCGGTTGGACTTACTGCCAAATTCTCTAAAACAACTTTGGAGTCCGTTTATGGTAGAGAAATTAACATTAGATTATCTGGCAACAGCTCTGGTGGACATTCCTGCATCAGCATGCCAATTGCACGCTCCCTCCAAACTTGAGACACCTGTGCTGTTGTGTGACAAAACTGTACATTTTAGAGTGGCCTTTTATTGTCCCCAGCACAAGGTGCACCTGTGTAATGATCATGATGCTTAATCAGCTTCTTTATTTGCCACACCTGTCAGGTGGATGTATTATCTTGGCAAAGGATAAATCTTCACTAACAGGAATGTAAACAAATGTGTGCCAAAATTTGAGAGAAATAAGGATTTTGTGCGTATGGAAGATTTCTGGGATATTTTAAATCAGCTCATGAAACAGGACCAGTGTATATTACCTAATTTGTCATCACCTCCAAGCCATTAGTGCTTTTTCGTGGGTTGTCCTTGTTACCAGTAGCAGTTAGTACAGCTTATCTAGAGTTTTGATTAGATGGTATATACTGTAGCTACAAAGTGACCTTTTCGTAGCAGATTAGAATTTACACAGCAGGTTAGGAGAATTACCCTAACCTTAACCCTTATCCTAACCCTAAACTTAACCCTTACTCTAACCATTACCCTTGTATGTAAAAGGTAGTTGTGAAATTGTTAGATTACTTGTTAGATACTACTGCATGGTCGGAACTAGAAGCACAAGCATTTCGCTACACTCGCTTTAACATCTGCTAACCATGTGTATGTGACAAATAAAAATTGATTTGATTTAACCCTTATTCTAAACCTAACCATAACCTAAGCAAGCAGTTGCTTATCAACAGATAGTTTGTTGATAGTATGATGCTCTACAGATAGAAAACCTGGACTATCCAAATCTGGACTAAATTAGGTTAGGAAAAGCGTTAAGGTTAGCTAAAATGCTCTCCTGACCTGCTACGAAAATTAACTTTCGGTGGTAGTTGTACTCCATCTAGTCACAATCTAAGTCAATTAGTTTCCTGGTGGTCCGACCCCTCTCAGGTCTCAGGAAACACTGACTGACTTTGTTGATTCCTAAGGTCCCAGTCATACCCACTCCATAATAGTCCATTGATGTCAGAACTCATTAGAATGAGTGGTGGCTGGTGGGGATACAGACTACTAGGTTACTCTGGGTCAGTTGTTGTGTCCCAGGGTTGGGGACTGATTTGGGT
This sequence comes from Brachymystax lenok tsinlingensis, assembly GCA_030435695.1. Lineage (NCBI taxonomy): Eukaryota > Metazoa > Chordata > Actinopteri > Salmoniformes > Salmonidae > Brachymystax > Brachymystax lenok. Next base: position 47,219,399 of record CM059814.1, read on the forward strand.
CAGTGGTGTATTGTATTGATAGGCTAGCTGGCTGGGGGAATGAAAGCACCACCTGTGAAACTGTAATTCTATTCCGGGCCACCTGCTGTTTGTAATCCGTAGAGGGATTTTGGTTTTGGAGGCTTTCGGCTTGATTCTTGTTTTTTTTTTTGCTTCGTCACTGTCACAGAAAAAAGCTACAAAAAGTACGATTTGACAGACAAAACCGGTAATCAAGTTGCTGGAGTAAATGAAACGATTGTGTTAATATTCACTTTTGTACCTTTTCACTTTATAGAGAACGTGTGTCCTTGATGTTTTTGAATTCAACGCAGGAAACCTGTTTACAGGGTTGTTTAGATGAGATGTTAGGCCCTGCGATTGACTAGCGGCCTGTCCAGCGGGAGTACTTGTACATCAATCTGCCTCACGCTACAGAAACAGGAGATCGCCTCCTGCGCTATGGGCCATTCTGGCTCGGACAAAGCTTACTTACTAAATAGACGACCGATACCCCTCCCATCCCACCTCTACCGCCAAATCTGTATATCAGTAAATATAAGCGTATTGGATGCAGTCCAGATTAAAGGGGGACTGTTGTGAACTTCAATTAAATGGTATGATAAAGCTCTTCCTTGTCCCTGTTCTTTTCAGGGCTCTATTTTCAAGGCCTGGGTCCCAAATGGCCCTGTGGACCTACACTGCACAGATGATACATACAGTCAGTCAGCTTGATAGGAAGGAGCAGAGTGCATCAGTGAGCAACATGTGTAGGGAGATGGGGGAGGCTGCTGTAGCTCTGAACTGAGTACCAAACAACTGTGTGTTTCTCCTCCTCTATCTCTTTCTGTCTCACAGAGAGACGCTTTAGGATAAGAATAAGACTACGCTCTCAGTAAATAGTCAAATGACACATAATAAATAATTGGTAATTGCTGATGGGAAATGCAGAAAATGCAGCTACATGCCATTTCTAATACATCTATGTGGAGGGCATAGAGTACAGGAGAATACGCCTTGGAATGGCCTTGATGTCTAGTAAACAGAGAGGAGGAGGGAGAGAAGTCAATGGCAGGCATCTTTCCAAGGTCAACCCTGAACTCGCCAAAAGTGGAAATCAGATAGATGTCAACCTCTTCGTCCTCCTTTGGTTTTCAGTCCAGGGCTACAGCAGCTTCCCCCTACATGTGTTGCTCTGCTCATTCCTATCAAGCTGACTAACTGCCTGCAGAACTAGGCCAGGATATGTGTTTGTTAGCGTATGCAAGGTGCATGCTCATTTCTCTGTGCATTTGTGTGTGTGTGTGTGTGCGCGCATGTGCGGGCATGGAGAGCAACTCCCACCTCGCGCTGGCTGCTCTGATGTCGTCACCAGGCAGAAAGCATGATAGGAGCTGATTTAATCAGTGCTGTGTACATCTCATCCAGAGTTAGATCCTGGGATGTACACACCTATGGCAAAAGGTTAGCATTCGTGGGGAGATGAAATCTGTGGCGGGGACACTCTCTCTGCCGCTCTTCCATCAATGTTCTGCAGCCTGCAGGAGATCCCGTCCCCAACATCATGCTATTAATAGATAGAGACAGAAACCTGCTGCAGGCCGGAGATGCTGTCTCGTTTGTCAAACTGAACAGAAGGCACGGAAAACGTCCTCCGTCCTCCTATAGTGGTCCCGGCACAGAGAAAGACAGTTGGCGTTCTAGAAGGATTTATTGACCTCTTTTCTCGTCGTGTTGATCGAACGAGACTTCAACATGAATTCATGAGCAAGTCTCTGTTAATATTGTGTTGTTGGGGTCAGTGGTAGAGTCTTTTCCATTCCAACTCCCTCAGATCGGGAATTGAATTGAAATTTGATTCATTAATAAAATGAGTAAATCAAATCACATTTTATTTGTCACATACACATGGTTAGCAGATATTAATGCGAGTGTAGCGAAATGCTTGTGCTTCTAGTTCCGACCATGCAGTAGTATCTAACAAGTAATCTAACAATTTAAAAACAACTACCTTATTCACACACAAGTGTAAAGGAATGAATAAGAATATGTATATATAAATATATGGATGAGCGATGGCCGAACGGCATAGGCAAGATGCAGTAGATGGTATAGAGTACAGTATATACATATGAGATGAGTAATGTAGGGTATGTAAACATTATATAAAGCGATATTGTTTAAAGTGACTAGTGATACATTTATTACATCCAATTTTTTATTATTAAAGTGGCTAGAGATTTGAGTCAGTATGTTGGCAGCAGCCACTCAATGCTGTTTAACAGTCTGATGGCCTTGAGGAAGAAGCTGCTCCCTCTGCTGTTTCCTGAAGTCCACAATCATCTCCTATGTTTTGTTGAGTGTGAGGTTATTTTCTCACCTCCTCCCTGTAGGCCGTCTCGTCGTTGTTGGTAATCAAGCCTACCACTGTAGTGTCGTCTTCAAACCTGATGATTGAGTTGGAGGCGTGCATTGCCATGCAGTCATAGGTGAACAGGGAGTACAGGAGAGGGCTGAGAATGCACCCTTGTGGGGCCCCAGTGTTGAGGATCAACGGGGTGGAGATGTTGTTTCCTACCCTCACCACCTGTGGGCGGCCTGTTATTTCATTGTTGTTATATCAGACCAAACATTTTTTTGGTCTGATAGCAGCCAGGGAGCAGGAGGTGGGGTATTTCATTATGATGTCACTGAGAATGAGGGGATTTCCCAGGGGGCCATGGGTCCTCCTGGGGATAGCAGCAGCAGGGTCTGCCCCCGGTCACCCTTCACATTTCTCCAAGGGTGTTCTCTCGCGCTCCACTCTCTGCTATGACAGCCATGCTGCCTGATAAATCTAATGAGTATACATGACAGTTTTGCCATACACCATTGAATAAACAAAAATATGTATTTATTACTTTTGAAATTGTGTCCTACACCAAAGGGACTCTGATTATAACATGGCTGATTAGGACATCTGTCTTTCTTTCTTCCATTCCTCTTTTTTTAATGCTTCTTCCCACAGCCTCTATACTAGAGATCTCAGTCAGATTGTTTCAGCTGTGTATGTGGAAGCAGCTTTGCTTGTGTCCAACTTCTCAGATAATCAGTGAGCACACTGGCACTGCACACATGATGGGTCAGTAGACCATTCCTTGAAGCAAGGCGTAAATGAATTGACATCCAATATCACATTCACGAACAAACCAGCCCTGAAAACCTTTGTATACTTTCTTTTGATAATTCCTTGATCTTCGTCTGTCTAGGAGAAATCACCCTCCTCATCTGAGACTGTCTAATGTGATGTCTAAGCCCACCTGGCCACAACCCACCCAACCCCACCACCATCTGTCCAGAACATTCCCATGATCCTCTAGGCTCAGTCACATGGGCGTCCATGTGTGGGTGCCTCCTCCCTCCAGCAACCTGGCCTGGGCTAGCCTAATCTTCTCCAGCATCCAGGACTGGCTGTGTAGGACATCTTTGATTGGTCTGTAGCCACAGTCATCCAGTCACGGGATGCATATGTCATGGAATTTTATTCCCTGTATAGTGCACTGCTTTTGACCAGCATTCTAAATGGAATGCAGAAAATGCACGATCATTTGTAATACTGTCCAGATTGATCTGAACTGAAAAGATGCTTCATATTTCATTTCTGTGGTATAATTTAGTTATGTTAATAAGCTCTGGTTTCTTACCTGTGGGAACTGGGGGGTAGAGCCAGGGCCAGGGTCATGGCCAGGGTTGCTCCAGCTGTGGGGTAGAGCCAGTCTAGGCACACGGTTACTTCCAGCTGTGGGGTAAAGCCAGGGCCAGGGTCATGGCCAGGGTTGCTGCAGCTGTGGGGTAGAGCCAGGGCACAGGGCCAGGGTAAGGGTGGTTCCAGCTGTGGGGTAAAGCCAGGGTCAGGGGACAGGGTCATGGCCAGGGTAAGGGTGGTTCCAGCTGTGGGGTAAAGCCAGGGTCAGGGGACAGGGTCATGGCCAGGGTGATTTCTTTTGATTGTCCCATGATGTCAAGCAAAGAGGCACTGAGTTTGAAGGTAGGCCTTGAAATACATCCACAGGTACACCTCCAATTGACTCAAATTATGTCAATTAGCCTATCAGAAGCTTCTAAAGCCATGACATAATTTTCTGGAATTTTCCAATCTGTTTAAAGGCACAGTCAACTTCGTGTACGTAAACTTCTGACCCACTGGAATTGCGATAATGAATTATAAGTGAAATACTCTGTCGGTAAACAATTGTTGGAAAAATGACTTGTGTCATGCACAAAATAGATGTCCTAACCGACTTGCCAAAACTATAGTTTGTTAACAAGAAATTTGTGGAGTGGTTGAAAAATGTGTTTTAATGACAACCTAAGTGTATGTAAACTTCTGACTTCAACTGTACCTTTGGAAGCTGGGGGGGTAGAGCCAGTGTCAGGTTCTGGAGTGCTTCCACCAGCTGCAGGCCTGAAAACATCAAAGAGTTCTATAATTAAGTGACATGATAGGAATAATGCAACTGCTGTTATCTGTAGCTCATTTACATGTCTGTTGTATTACTAATACACTGTTGTTGTATGCTTCTACGCCATCTAACCAAAGTGCTGTAGATTCACTGTTTACGTTTTCCTATCACGTTAAGTGCTGATTACAATCTAGTCTGATTAGATTGTCAAATGATGCAATATGGAAAAGCTCAGCAGTGTCCAGAGATTATTTGAGTGTAGCATTGACTTGTGCTCAGAGATGATTGTGAATGAAGTGTGGCTGATTACCAAAGGGAATTAACTAGCATTACGCGGCATCTGTGAGTGTATCCCTGACACTCATGTTTTACCAGCTTACCACTGGCGCCCAGCACCTCCTATGTCACCTCATGTTATTTGGCAAAAAGATTAAGCCTACAACCCCCTGGACAGAAACCTGTTATTTTGGGGACACTCACTAAGCGAATAGTACACCGACACACACACACATACATACATACATACATACATACATATATATATATATATGTGTGTGTGTGTGTATATATGTATGTGTATATGTATACACACACCCCATAAACCCTCTGAGACCCTCGACCCAACAACCACTATTTCTCCTACAACATTCCTAGCCATTATCAGGACAGTCTGTTGGGTCAACAACAGTGTTCCTCTCAGCTGTGTGAGAGTCAGTATTTATCTGACCACACGCATGAAGAAGCATCCTTGTTAAAAATAAAATTTAAAAATATTAATAAAATAAAAACGTGACTAAAACAATAAAACTATCTGGGTAGTCAGGGAAGGTGAATTCATAAAAATTGTGATTGGCCACATTAGTTGCCATGGTGACTGTCTGATGAAGTTAGCTTCATGAAGCTGCTGTGTGTTTATTTAAGGACTCATCCTCTTGCAGCAGGACGATGGCAGGATGCCAGAGGCCTCTTATATAAGAGTTTGGGCTTTTTAATTCAAATGTGGCTCTGTGTACGGAATGGTCGTTTTGACATGGTAGAATGGTCACTGGGCCAAATTCATCACTCATGTGCTAGGCCCATTTAAAAAACAGCACTCTGAGCTTTTTCTGTGAAAATCACTTGATGTGCAAAGGAATAGTTCTCTTTATACTGTACATACTGTAAATACAGTTGAAGTTGAATGTTTACATACACTTAGCAGCAAAGGACAACAGCAAAGGACCTTGTGAAGATGCTGGAGGAAACGGGTACAAAAGTATCTATATCCACAGTAAAACGAGTCCCATATCGACATAACATGAAAGGCCGCTTGGCACGGAAGAAGCCACAGCTGCAAAACCGCCATGAAAAAGCTAGACTACGGTTTGCAACTGCACATGGGGACAAAGATTGTACTTTTTGGAGAAATGTCCTCTGGTCTGATGAAACAAAAATAGAACTGTTTGACCATAATGACCATTGTTATGTTTGAAGGAAAAAGGGGGAGGCTTGCAAGCCGAAGAACACCATCCCAACCGTGAAGCACGGGAGTGGCAGCATCATGTTGTGGGGGTGCTTTGCTGCAGGAGGGACTGGTGCACTTCACAAAGTAGATGGCGTCATGAGGCAGGAAAATTATGTGGATATATTGAAGCAACATCTCAAGACATCAGTCAGCAAGTGGGTCTTCCAAATGGACAATAACCCCAAGCATACTTCCAAAGTTGTGGCAAATCGGCTTAAGGACAACAAAGTCAAGGTATTGTAGTGGCCAACACAAAGCCCTGACCTCAATCCTATAGAAAATGTGTGGGCAGAACTGAAAAAGCGCGTGCGAGCAAGGAGGCCTACAAACCTGACTCAGTTACACCAGCTCTATCAGGAGGAATGGGCCAAATTCACCCAACTTATTGTGGGAAGCTTGTGGAAGGCTATCCAAAACATTTGACCCAAGTTAAACGATTTAAAGGCAATGCTACCAAATACTAATTGAGTGTATGTAAACATCTGACCCACTGGGAATGTGATGAAAGAAATAAAAGCTGAAATAAATCATTCTCTCTACTATTATTCTGACATTTCACATTCTTAAAATAAAGTGACCTAAACCAAGGGAATTTTTACTAGGTTTAAATGTCAGGAATTGTGAAAAACTGAGTTTAAATGTATTTGGCTAAGGTGTATGTTAACTTCCGACTTCAACTGTACATATGCGTATTAAGTCGTTTGGACCATGATAGTTCGTTGGTGATATGGACACCAAGGAACTTGAAACTCTCGACCCGCTCCACTACAGCCCCATCAATGTTAATGGGGGCCTGTTTGGCCCACCTTCATCTCTCTCTCTCTTTATCTCTCTCGCTCTCTCTCTCTCTCCCCTTCCCCCCCTATAGAGGACTGATGAGGAGGCGGTCCTGGACAGAGGGGGCACTCGCTCCATGCTCAACACCAACTTTGAGAAGGAGGAGCTGGAAGGTGAGTCAACATTAACAGTTTAAGGGATGCATCTCAATTAGTCTAAACCGGCTTCCTCCCCTTTTCTGCACCTCTACCTAACCCTATTCTGCCTTTACATAGTCTGTGACTTCATATCACTTATGGGTGGAAGGAGAGGACACAAGTAGACAAGTACCGGGTTAAGAAAACTGAAATGCACCCAGTGACCTTTCTCAGACACTCACGGTTGCCATGATTATTTGTTCTGCCTGCCATGGAAACTATGACACTATTTTTGCTCTGGTGTAGTATTCCTTGCTGTCCCATAAGGAGACCCTATGGATTTGTGAGAGAGGACACTGTAGTGAAGACAGGGAACACACACACAGATACCACACAATGTCTTATTACGCGTGTCACTTTCATGCCACAGAGAGCAGGATGGGAGAGAACAGACGTTCCATCACATCAGCAAGTTCACAGGCCTGAGGGATGTTGTGATATTTTTATAGAAAACCTCCCGTCTTGACTCACAGACTAGACTGTAAGCTGAAGCCAGGGTCCTCCGGGGTCCTCAGTGTTTCATCCAGGCATGTCCTAGACTGCCCTACTGTCTTTCATAATAGTCTCTACGACACATTCAATGGGGGATATACTCTATTGTACTGTGATATTCCATGTTGGATGTTTTGTTGATGTCAGTGTGTTGCCGGCTGACTCAGAGATGCATGTTGTTGTTATTGTGACTGTAACAGGCCACACGCTAAGGCTGTCACACATGACGTTTCAGGGAGGCATATTGCTAGAATCATCCTGTCCTTGATTTACTGCCTTAGTTTTTGGGTATGGTTGTTTTTGTTAAACATGACTTCCACTAAGTAGTGCTGTTAAGCAGGCCTGGAGGTTGGGGACAGAGATATGACAAAGATATGAGTGGCCAGGGTCTTGTCCATGTCACCCTGTGTGTGCGCGCGCACACACACACACACACACACACACAGACACACACACACACACAGAGAGAGAGGAAAAAAAATATAGGGAGGGAAAGAGAAAGGGTGTGTTATCATTGCAGTGCTTCAGTATTTCATTTCCACCTGACTCCAAATTGTCATTTATTTTGTGTGAATCTGGCCCAAGTGATTTTTTTTTTCCTTCAGGGCCTTGGGTTTTAATGAATGCATCACATTTCAAAAGCACATTTTTGTAAATGCACGTATTGTAGGCCCTGTGGTTGTAGGCCCTACATTTCTGGGGTTATAGTGATTGTAGTTTGATGGCACGTTTTCATTGTGCCCCCAGGCCACCGGACCCTTTACATCGGGGTCCACGTTCCCCTGGGGAGGAAGTCCCACCGACGTCACCGTCACCATGGCGGCCACAACAAAAACAGCAGGAAGAGATCCAAAGAGAGGGAATCTGGGGTGGACGGCGATGGCAGAGAATCACCCTCCCACAGTAAGTCTATGGGGGGAGTGTGCTGCAAAGAATGTTCCCTGTGAAAATGTGACCAAACCACACTCTTTGTAAAAAGGGTTCCAAAAGGGTTCTTCATCTGTCCCCATAGGAAAACCCTTTTTGGTTCCATGTAAAACACTCAGTGGAAAGGGTTCTACATGGAACCAAAACCGGTTCTATTTGGAACCAAAAGGGTTTTACCTGGAACCAACAAGGATTCTTCAAAGTTTTTTTTTTCCTAAACGTGTAAGTCTATCGGGGGAGTGTACTGACAAAATGTTCCCTGTGAAAATGTGTGACTTGTCATTTGTCCTTGTTTCTTCGTCATTGACACTAGCCAGGTCTCAGATCTCTTTGTGCTCTTGCCAACTATCATTAATGAGCCAAAAGAGAACACAAGTTGTGATCCTGATTCAATAATGCAATGGTTATGCAAATGTTGGATTATGCAAATATTGGAATTCTATCACTTTTTTGTACCACGGATCCTTTTTTTCTCAAGTTGCTAAGCAACCGCTATTTGTCTATCCTGACGAATAGTTGCTAGCTCATGTCTAATTTCTCAAACTAAATCAGTGACCCCGCACAAAATCTGTCTGCATAGTGAACGTTGAGATTGCCGTGAGGCCAGACCGTTGGCAAGAGTGCAGAACAGACTGGCACCCAGGCTACATTGATTGACGTCTCTTCACACCTCTTCTCTCGCTCTCTTTCTCTCTCCTTTTTCATCCCTCTCTTTTTTTTCTCTCTTTTCTCTCTCTTTTTCTCTCTCTTTTTCTCTTTCTTTCTTTCTTTCTTTCTTATTCAATTCAAGGGGATTTATTGGTATGGGAAACATATGTTGCCAAAGCAAGTGAAGTACAGTGAGGGAAAAAAGTATTTTATCCCCTGCTGATTTTGTACATTTGCCCACTGACAAAAAAATTATCAGTCTATAATTTTAATGGTAGGTTTATTTGAACAGTGAGAGACAGAATAACAACAACAACAAAAATCCAGAAAAAGAACTGTCAATCTCCCTCGGCATGGGGCTCCATGCAAGATCTCACCTCATGGAATTGCAATGATCATGAGAACGGTGAGGAATCAGCCCAGAACTACACGGGAGGATCTTGTCAATGATCTCAAGGTAGCTGGGACCATCGTCACCAAGAAAACAATTGGTAACACACTACGCCGTGAAGGACCCAAATCCTGCAGCGCCCACAAGGTCCCCCTGCTCAAGAAAGCACATATACATGCCCGTCTGAAGTTTGCCAATGAACATCTGAATGATTCAGAGGACAACTGGGTGAAAGTGTTGTGGTCAGATGAGACCAAAATGGAGCTCTTTGGCATCAACTCAACTCGCCGTGTTTGGAGGAATGCTGCCTATGACCCCAAGAATACAATCCCCACCATCAAACATGGAGGTGGAAACATTATGTTTTGGGGGTGTTTTTCTGCTAAGGGGAGAGGACAACTTCACCGCATCAAAGGGACGATAGACGGGGGCCATGTACCGTCAAATCTTGGGTGAGAACCTCCTTCCCTCAGCCAGGGCATTGAAAATGGGTCGTGGATGGGTATTCCAGCATGACAATGACCCAAAACACACGGCCAAGGCAACAAAGGAGTGGCTCAAGAAGAAACACATTAAGGTCCTGGAGTGGCCTAGCCAGTCTCCAGACTTTAATCCCATAGAAAATCTGTGGAGGGAGCTGAAGGTTCGAGTTGCCAAACGTCAGCCTCGAAACCTTAATGACTTGGAGAAGATCTGCAAAGAGGAGTGGGAGTGGCCAACTACAAGAAACGTCTGACCTCTGATTGCCAACAAGGGTTTTGCCGCCAAGTACTAAATCATGTTTTTCACATGCGTTTTCCTGGATTTTTTTTTGTTATTCTGTCTCTCACTGTTCAAATAAACCTACCATTAAAATTATAGACTGATCATTTCTTTGTCAATGGGCAAACGTACAAAATCAGCAGGGGATCAAATACTTTTTCCCCTCACTATAGATAATATACAAAAGTGAAATAAACAATAAAAATGAACAGTAAACATTACACTCACAGAAGTTCCAAAATAATAAAGACATTTCAAATGTCACATGTATATTTACAGTGTTGTAACAATGTACAAATGGTTAAAGTACAAAAGGGAAAATAAATAAGCATAAATATGGGTTGTATTTAAATGGTGTTCTTCACTGGTTGTGAAGAATCTTGCTGCTGTGATGGCACACAATGGTATTTCACCCAGTAGATATGGGAGTTAATCAAAATCGGATTTGTTTTTCGAATTCTTTGTGGATCTGTGTAATCTGAGGGAAATATGTGTCTCTAATATGTGTCTCCCTTACAGGGAAATATGTGTCTCCCTGTAAAAATAAAATAAACTCAACTAATATGGTCATACATTGGGCAGAAGGTTAGGAAGTGCAGCTCAGTTTCCACAGTGTGCACATAGCCTGTCTTCTCTTGAGAGCCAGGTCTGCCTACGGCGGCCTTTCACAATAGCAAGGCTATGCTCACTGAGTCTGTACATAGTCAAAGCTTTCCTTAATAAGTTTGGCTCAGTCAGGTATTCTGACACTGTGTACTCTGTTTAGGGCCAAATAACATTCTAGTTTGCTCTGTTTTTTTGTTAATTCTTTCCAATGTGTCAAGTAATTATCTTTTTGTTTTCTCATGGTTTGGTTGGGTCTAATTGTGTTGCTGTCCTGGGGCTCTGTGGGGTGTGTTTGTGAACCAAGGCCCAGGGACAGCTTGCTTAGGGGACTCTTCTCCAGGTTCATTTCTCAGTAGGTGATGGCTTTGTTATGGAAGGTTTGGGAATCGCTTCCTTTTAGGTGGTTGTAGAATATAACTGCTCTTTTCTGGATTTGGATAATTAGCAGGTATCGGCCTAATTCTGCTCTGCATGCATTATTTGGTGTTCTACGTTGTACACCGAGGATAATTTTGCAGATTCCTGCATGCAGAGTCTCAATTTGGTGTTTGTCCTATTTGGTGAATTATTGGTTGGAAAGCTGACCCCAGACTTCACAACCATGAAGGGCAATGGGTTCTATAACTGATTATTTGTATTTGTTAGCCAGATCCTAATTGGTATGTTGGATTTTATGTTCCTTTTGATGGCATAGAATGCCCTTCTTGCCTTGTCTCTCAGATGGTTCACAGCTTTGTGGAAGTTACCTGTGGCGCTGAAGTTTAGGCCAAGGTATGTATAGTTTTTTGTGTGCTCTAGGGCAATGGTGTCTAGATTGAATTTGTATTTGTGGTCCTGGCGACTGGACCTTTTTTGTAACACCCTTATTTTGGTCTTACTGAGATTTACTGTCAGGGCCCAGGTCTGGCAGAATCTGTGCAGAATATCTAGATGCTGCTGTAGGCCCTCCTTGGTTGGTGACAGAAGCACTAGATCATCAGCAAACAGTAGACATTTGACTTCAGATTCTAGTAGGGTGAGGCCGGGTGCTGCAGACTTTTCTAGTGCCCTCGCCAATTCGTTGACATATATGTTGAAGTGGGTGGGGCTTACGCTGCATCCCTGTCTCACTCCACAGCCCAGTGGGAAGAAATGTGTGTGTTTTTTGCCTATTTTAACCGCACACTTGTTGTCTGTGTACATGGATTTTATAATGTCGTATGTTTTTCCCCCACACCACTTTCCATCAATTTGTATAGCAGACCCTCATGCCAAATTGAGCCGAAGGCTTTTTTGAAATCAACAAAGCATGAGAAGACTTTGCTTTGTTTTGTTTGTTTGTCAATTAGGGTGTGCAGGGTGAATACATGGTCTGTCGTACGATCATTTGGTAAAACGCCAATTTGACATTTTCTCAGTACATTGTTTTCACTGAGGAAATGTACGAGTCTGCTGTTAATGATAATACAGAGGATTTTCCCAAGGTTGCTGTTGACGCATATCGCACGGTAGTTATTTGGGTCAAATTTGTCTCCACATTTGTGGATTGGGGTGATCAGTCCTTGGTTCCAAATATTGGGACAGATGCCAGAGCTAAGGATGATGTTAAAGAGTTTTAGTATAGTCAATTGGAATTTGTCTGTATATTTGATAATTTCATTGAGAATACCATCAACACCACAGGCCTTTTTTGGTTGGAGGGTTTTTATTTTGTCCTGTAGTTCATTCAAGGTAATTGGAGAATCCAGTGGGTTCTGGTAGTCTTTAACAGTTGATTTTAAGATTTGTACTTGATCATGTGTATGTTTTGCGGTTTGGTCTTTGTTATAGAGTCAAAAAGATTGGATAAGTGGTTTACCCATACATCTCCATTTTGGATAGATAATTCTTTGTGTTGTTGTTTAGTGTTTTCCAATTTTCTATGGATTCTTGAGCTGATTTCTGATTTCTTTTTCCGTAGTGTATGTTTTTGGTTGGACAGGTTTCTCAATTTCTTTCTTAGATTTTTGCATTCTTAATCAAACCATTTGTCATTGTTGTTCATTTTCTTCTGTTTTCTATTTGAGATTTAACAATTTGATAGGGAAGCTGAGAGGCCAAATATTCTGTTGAGATTTTCTACTGCCAAGTTTACACCTTCACTATTACAGTGGAACGTTTTACCCAGGAAGTTGTCTAAAAGTGATTGAATTTGTTGTTGCTTAATTGTTTTTTGGTAGGTTTCCAAACTACATTTCTTCCATCTATAGCATTTCTTAATATTACTCAGTTCCTTTGGCTTTGATGCCTCATGATTGAATATTGAGCTGTTCAAGTAGACTGTGATTTTACCGTGGTCTGATAGGGGTGTCAGTGGGCTGACTGTGAACGCTCTGAGAGACTCTGGGTTGAGGTCAGTGATAAAGTAGTACTACTGGCAAGAGATGAGCTATAGGTGTACCTACCATGGGAGTCCCCTCGAAGCCTACCATTGACTATGTACATACCTAGCGTGCGACAGAGCTGCAGGAGTTGTGACCAGTTTTTGTTGGTTATGTTTTCATAGTTGTGCCTAGGGGGGCATATGGGGGAGGGAATGCTGTCACCTCCATGCAGGTGTTTGTCCCCCTGTGTGCTGAGGGTGTCATGTTCTTGTCCGGTTCTGGCATTTAGGACGCCACAGACTAGTACATGTCCCTGGGCCTGGAAATGATTGATTTCAGGATGGAGAAGGATGGAGAAGCTGTCTTCATTAAAGTATGGGGATTCTCTTGGGGGGATATAGGTAGCACACAGGAGGACATTTTTCTCTGTTAAGATCATTTCCTTTTGAATTTCTAACCAAATGTAAAATGTTTCTGTTTTGATTAATTTAATGGAGTGAGTTAGGTCTGCTCTAAACCAAATTAGCATACCCCCTGAGTCCCTTCCCTGTTTCACACCTGGTAGTTTGGTGGATGGGACTACCAGCTCTCTGTAACCTAGAGGGCAACCAGTGTGTCTGTCTCCTCTATACCAAGTTTCTTGTAGGATGACAATGTCTGTATTTTCGATTTCTTTGATGAAGTCCAGGTTCCTGCTCTTTAGGCCAAAGGCAGAGGACCTCAGGCCTTGGATATTCCAGGATAAGATAGTGAAGACATTGTGTTCCATAAAGTGTCTAATGTTGTAGTCCTGCGGGGTCCCGCAGGTCTGGAAGAATGTCTCGCTGGTCTGGGCGGGGTGTCTATTGATCTGTTGCTCCTGTGTGGAGTGTTGGGGCTGCGTTTGAGAGCGATGTCTTTTAGAGTCCGGGTGAAGGTGGGCACTGCTGCCTTGTATAGGTGGACCTGGTCATAGAGGCTGTTCAAGTCCAGGGTGGAGTGGTGGGCCAGGAAACATTTGGTTTTGAGGCACAGTCACGGGAAATAATGGTAGCGTGGAAGTCTTTTCGTAGTAGCAGGGTGGAGATAACCACTTGTGCATTGGGGAAAGTAGAAGAAGCTTTTTCACTCACTCCCTTCAGTGCTGTGGCCACCCTTTCCTGCTGTGTTCTCAGATCGTTTGTGCCTGTGTGTATTATTATGTGGCTAGGTGAACCTAGTTGGTCCTCAGACAGAAGGTCTAGGGTGCGCTGGGTGTTTGGACACCAGAGTTTAGACACACTGTGTTTGGGAAAACGTTTTTTTCTTTCTCTCACCCCCCTTTCTCTCGTTCTCATCTTCCCCCCTCTCCCTTTCTTCCCCCCTCTCCACACCCCCAACTCTCTCTCTCCTCTGCCTCCTCTACCCCTCTACAGCAGACACTCCTGCCCAGAGGGTGCAGTTCCTTCTGGGGACAGAGGATGGTGATGAGGAGCACATACCTCACGCCCTCTTCACTGAGCTGGATGAGATCTGCCTGAGAGAGGGCGAGGACGCAGAGTGGAAGGAGACCGCCAGGTAACCAATCGCACGACCCGCTCCAGCTCCACAGCCAATCAGGTGTCCGTTTCTGCCTATGCGTATCTCTGTGTGTGTGTGTAGGTGGCTGAAGTTTGAGGAGGACGTGGAGGATGGAGGCGAGCGTTGGAGCAAGCCCTACGTGGCCACCCTGTCTCTTCACAGCCTGTTTGAGCTGAGGAGCTGCATCCTCAACGGCACCGTGCTGCTGGACATGAGGGCCAACTCACTGGAGGAGATCGCCGGTACGTAGAGTGGCGCTGGAGTGGAGGGTGGCCAGAAGGTTGCCGGTTCAAATCCGAGGGTCGACTGGGAAAGTCTGGCGGGAGTGAGTCTGCAACTGGAGAGTTACCGGAGTTAGAATATCAGATGCCAACTACTGCCGTTGTGCCCTTGAGTAAGGCACTCAACCCCTAACCAATCTATATGTGTGTTCTCTCAGATATGGTCCTGGACCAGCATGAGGTGTCGGCCGCGGTGGGGGAGGACGTGAGGAGGAGGATCCGTGAGGCGCTCCTGAAGCAGCACCACCACCAGAACCATAAGAAGCTGGCCAACCGCATCCCCATCGTACGCTCCTTCGCCGACATCGGCAAGAAGCATTCCGAGCCCCACTCCATGGACAAGAACGGTGAGCTCACCAACCAACCAACCACACACCAATCACAGTCCTGTGGCTTTTCTGATTGTTGTGCTGTATTGTGTCTCTATGTGACTTGATGTGTTGTTTTGATTAATATCTCAACTACTATCTACATTCTCTCCTTTTGTTAGTGTGTGTGTGTGTGTGTGTATGTGTGTCTGTGTGTGTGTGTCTGTCTGTGTGTGTGTGTCTGTGTATTTATGTGTGTGTCTGTGTTGTTCACATGTGTGTATATATACACTGCTCAAAAAAATAAAGGGAACACTTAAACAACACAATGTAACTCCAAGTCAATCACACTTCTGTGAAATCAAACTGTCCACTTAGGAAGCAACACTGATTGACAATACATTTCACATGCTGTTGTGCAAATGGAATAGACAACAGGTGGAAATTATAGGCAATTAGCAAGACACCCCCAATAAAGGAGTGGTTCTGAAGGTGGTGACCACAGACCACTTCTCAGTTCCTATGCTTCCTGGCTGATGTTTTGGTCACTTTTGAATGCTGGCGGTGCTTTCACTCTAGTGGTAGCATGAGACGGAGTCTACAACCCACACAAGTGGCTCAGGTAGTGCAGCTCATCCAGGATGGCACATCAATGCGAGCTGTGGCAAGAAGGTTTGCTGTGTCTGTCAGCGTAGTTTCCAGAGCATGGAGGCGCTACCAGGAGACAGGCCAGTACATCAGGAGACGTGGAGGAGGCCGTAGGAGGGCAACAACCCAGCAGCAGGACCACTACCTCCGCCTTTGTGCAAGGAGGAGCACTGCCAGAGCCCTGAAAAATGACCTCCAGCAGGCCACAAATGTGCATGTGTCTGCTCAAACGGTCAGAAACAGACTCCATGAGGGTGGTATGAGGGCCCAACGTCCACAGGTGGGGTTGTGCTTACAGCCCAACACCGTGCAGGACGTTTGGCATTTGCCAGAGAACACCAAGATTGGCAAATTCGCCACTGGCGCCCTGTGCTCTTCACAGATGAAAGCAGGTTCACACTGAGCACGTGACAGACGTGAAAGAGTCTGGAGACGCCGTGGAGAACGTTCTGCTGCCTGCAACATCCTCCAGCATGACCGGTTTGGCGGTGGGTCAGTCATGGTGTGGGGTGGCATTTTTTTGGGGGGCCGCACAGCCCTCCATGTGCTCGCCAGAGGTAGCCTGACTGCCATTAGGTACCGAGATGAGATCCTCAGACCCCTTGTGAGACCATATGCTGGTGCGGTTGGCCCTGGGTTCCTCCTAATGCAAGACAATGCTAGACCTCATCTGGCTGGAGTGTGTCAGCAGTTCCTGCAAGAGGAAGGCATTGATGCTAAGGACTGGCCCGCCCGTTCCCCAGACCTGAATCCAATTGAGCACATCTGGGACATCATGTCTCGCTCCATCCACCAACGCCACGTTGCACCACAGACTGTCCAGGAGTTTGCGGATGCTTTAGTCCAGGTCTGGGAGGAGATCCCTCAGGAGACCATCCACCACCTCATCAGGAGCATGCCCAGGCGTTGTAGGGAGGTCATACAGGCACGTGGAGGCCACACACACTACTGAGCCTCATTTTGACTTGTTTTAAGGACATTACATCAAAGTTGGATCAGGCTGTAGTGTGGTTTTCCACTTTAATTTTGAGTGTGACTCCAAATCCAGACCTCCATGGGTTGATAAATTTGATTTCCATTGATAATTTTTGTGTGATTTTGTTGTCAGCACATTCAACTATGTAAAGAAAAAAGTATTTAATAAGATTATTTCATTCATTCAGATCTATGATGTGTTATTTTAGTGTTCCCTTTATTTTTTTGAGCAGTGTATATATATATATATATATATATATATATACACGTCTGTGTGCATGTGTGTGTGTTCGTTTACACATCCAGTCGACAGCTCCCCCCCTCTTTTGCACCTTTAAGACGAAGGCAACCCCCAAGACTGACACACACACACCCAGACAGGCCTTCTCCTGCAGGCCATGGCCTCTGTGTGTGTGCTGCCCTCCATGTGTGTCCACCTCCACCACCAGCCCTTCCCCATCTGTAAGCCCCACCCAGTCAAAGCACTACCGCCGTGGCCGCCTCCCCTCAGATCCAGACAGCCAATCCCTGCCTTGCAGAGCTAAGCGGAGCTCTGTTTGCTTCAGTTTCCACCAGGCTGTTGCCCAGGGTTACTGCCCTATCCCAACAATGGACCCAGACGAGGAGATCTATACAGGCAACTAGCCAGGACGCCTATAGTCTAGTCTGAGACTAACACCATTCTCAAAGGGAACTCATTTAGATGTTGCAAACACAGAAACCAGTCATAGACACTTTATTACCTCCAGTACACCATGGATAATATCCCTGTGTTTTCTCTAATCTCTTGGGCACTACCAAACCTTTAAAAGTAAAATAGTACTACTTGCAAATTGAACTTAGGAAGTGCAACGTTTTGATCACAAAGACTCGTCAAGGCCTCATTTTTAATCTAGGTAGGATTAATCAATTGATTAATTCATCTAGATTATAGTTAGACTGAAAGCCTTAATCAGAATACTGTGCAGGATGTTGTCAAGTGAGAGTGACTAACAGGTTGGCTCTCTCCTGTCCTGATGTCTCCCAGGTCAGACGGTCTCTCCCCAGTCCCAGCCAGCCACCACAGAGGGCAAGGAACATGTCAGCCGGGAGAACAGCCATGTGGACTTCAGCAAGGTAAGGCCCACTCAGCTAGCCTGGTCGCACCATTATTTGTATGTTCTGTATCGCCAACTCCTATGGTTGTTGTGATACTAAGGTTAGCTACCAGGCTACCAGGTCACCCAAACGTTTCCACTAAGCACAATTCTCCTTTTTTATCGACATGCAGTACATTAGCTAGTAGCTACATTACTGTGACTATGCTAACCACCAGTTAGTACAGTGAGGGAAAAAAGTATTTGATCCCCTGCTGATTTTGTACGTTTGCCCACTGACAAAGAAATGATCATTCTATAATTTTAATGGTAGGTTTATTTGAACAGTGAGAGACAGAATAACAACAAAAAAATCCAGAAAAACGCATGTGAAAAATGTTAGAAATTGATTTGCATTTTAATGAGGGAAATAAGTATTTGACCCTTCTGCAAAACATGATTTAGTACTTGGTGGCAAAACCCTTGTTGGCAATCACAAAGGTCAGACGTTTCTTGTAGTTGGCCACCAGGTTTGCACACATCTCAGGAGGGATTTTGTCCCACTCCTCTTTGCAGATCTTCTCCAAGTCATTAAGGTTTCGAGGCTGACGTTTGGCAACTCGAACCTTCAGCTCCCTCCACAGATTTTCTATGGGATTAAGGTCTGGAGACTGGCTAGGCCACTCCAGGACCTTAATGTGTTTCTTCTTGAGCCACTCCTTTGTTGCCTTGGGCGTGTGTTTTGGGTCATTGTCATGCTGGAATACCCATCCACGACCCATTTTCAATGCCCTGGCTGAGATTTGACGTACATGTCCCCATCCATCGTCCCTTTGATGAGGTGAAGTTGTCCTGTCCCCTTAGCAGAAAAACACCACCAAAGCATGATGTTTCCACCTCCATGTTTGACGGTGGGGATGGTGTTCTTGGGGTCATAGGCAGCATTCCTCCTCCTCCAAACACGGCGAGTTAATGTGCTTCTTCTTGAGCCACTCCTTTGTTGCCTTGGCCGTGTGTTTTGGGTCATTGTCATGCTGGAATACCCATCCACGACCCATTTTCAATGCCCTGGCTGAGGGAAGGAGGTTCTCACCCAAGATTTGACGGTACATGGCCCCGTCTATCGTCCCTTTGATTCGGTGAAGTACGGCGTAGTGTATTACCAATTGCTTTCTTGGTGACTATGGTCCCAGCTGCCTTGAGATCATTGACAAGATCCTCCCGTGTAGTTCTGGGCTAATTCCTCACCGTTCTCATGATCATTGCAACTCCATGAGGTGAGATCTTGCATGGAGCCCCAGGCCGAGGGAGATTGACAGTTCTTTTGTGTTTCTTCCATTTGCGAATAATCGCACCAACTGTTGTCACCTTCTCACCAAGCAGCTTGGCGATGTTCTTGTAGCCCATTCCAGCCTTGTGTAGGTCTACAGTCTTGTCCCTGACATCCTTGGAGAGCTCTTTGGTCTTGGTCATGGTGGAAAGTTTGGAATCTGATTTATTAATTGCTTCTGTGGACAGGTGTCTTTTATGCGTTTTTCTGGATTTTTTTGTTGTTGTTCTGTCTCTCACTGTTCAAATAAACCTACCATTAAAATTATAGACTGATCATTTCTTTGTCAGTGGGCAAACGTACAAAATCAGCAGGGGATCAAATACTTTTTTCCCTCACTGTATGTGTTAGACCAGTGCATTTACTATGCTGTGTGACCCACTCAAAGCGTTTATCCATTTCTCTGTAGCTCAATGAATAATAAACCCACTGATTCTAGTCACAACCCAGTATCTAGCCAGACATCTGCTGTAGCTTATTTATGACAGATTCTCAGTGGGCCTATCCATGATCCCTTGGCCCTCATTTCAGTCGACCCTATTTAGCATATTTTCCTATCTCCTATTAGCTAAATAGGATTAATGTCTGTAGATTGACCTCCACTTCATGAAGAAGATTCCACCCGGTGCAGAGGCATCCAACGTCCTGGTGGGGGAGCTAGAGTTCTTGGAGCAGCCCGTGGTGGCCTTTGTCCGTCTGTGTCCCGCCGTGCTGCTCAACGGCCTAGCTGAGGTCCCCATCACCACCAGGTCAGACACACACACTATCATTTTATTATAACATTGTTGTTAATGATGATTACGGTTAATCCTATGAATTGTATGTGTTCGTAACTAAAGTGGGGTAGGTGTTTTTGCATTGGGTAAGTTCCTCTACTCTATTTATGTAAAACCATGGTTAAAACCTTCTTCTCTGTTCTCCCTCAGGTTCCTGTTCATTCTGCTGGGGCCTCTGGGAAAAGGACCACAGTACCATGAGATTGGCCGATCCATCGCAACTCTGATGACAGACGAGGTAAGTAGCCACGTTGCAGTAGTGTGTACTTTGCCCTGCGTGATCTTTGGTTATGTTAGCCAAGTTTAATAACAGCTCATGATG
This sequence comes from Brachymystax lenok tsinlingensis, assembly GCA_030435695.1. Classification (NCBI taxonomy): domain Eukaryota; kingdom Metazoa; phylum Chordata; class Actinopteri; order Salmoniformes; family Salmonidae; genus Brachymystax; species Brachymystax lenok. Next base: position 47,239,721 of record CM059814.1, read on the forward strand.
ACACATACAGGTTAACCCCATTCCCACTCTGCCCCCTCCCAGGTGTTCCATGACGTGGCGTATAAAGCCAAGGACAGGAATGACCTGGTGGCCGGCATCGATGAGTTCCTGGACCAGGTGACTGTGTTGCCACCTGGGGAGTGGGACCCCTCCATCAGGATAGAGCCGCCCAAAAACGTGCCCTCTCAGGTGAGCCTCGTCCTGGTGGTGTCTATGCCATCACCCCTAACCAGAGACTTATTTTGAGATGCATATACAGTATATTTGGCTCTGACCCTATGCCATCATCTATTAGTTTGCTTCCAACTACATCACTGGCTAAACCCAATCTGAATTGTACTCGGATTTGAATGCTGGTGTACGTCCAAACGAGCTTCAATGCCATACAACACTCCTTCCGTGGCCTCCAACTGCTCTTAAACGCTAGTAAAACCAAATGCATGCTTTTCAACCGTTCGCTGCCTGCACCCGCCCACCCGACTAGCATCACTACCCTGGACGGCTCTGACCTAGAATACGTGGACAACTACAAATACCTAGGTGTCTGGCTAGACTGTAAACTCTCCTTCCACTCACATTAAACATCTCCAATCCTAAATTAATTCTAGAATCGACTTTCTATTTCGCAACAAAGCCTCCTTCACTCATGCTGCCAAACTTGCACTAGTAAAACTGACTATCCTACCGATCCTCGAACTTCGGCGATGTCATCTACAAAACAGCTTACAATACTCTAGTCAGCAAACTGGATGCAGTCTATCACAGTGCCATCCGCTTTGTCACCAAAGCCCCTTATACCACCCACCACTGCGACCTGTATGCTCTAGTCGGCTGGCCCTCGCTACACACTCATCTACAAGTCCCTGCTAGGTAAAGCCCCGCCTTATCTCAGCTCGCTGGTAACCATAGCAGCACCCACCCGTAGCACTCGCTCCAGCAGGTATATCTCACTTGTCACCCCCAAAGCCAATTCCTCTTTTGGCCGCCTTTCCTTCCAGTTCTCTGCTGCCAATGACTGGAACAAACTACAAAAATCGTTGAAACTGGAGACACTTATCTCCCTCACTAGTTTTAAGCACCAGCTGTCAGAGAAGCTCACAGATCACTGCACCTGTACATAGCCCAACTAACTACCTAATCCCCTACCGTAGTCATTTTATCTTGCTCCTTTGCACCCCAGTATTTTTACTTTGCACATTCATCTACTGCACATTTACCATTCCAGTGTTAAGTTGCTATACTATAGTTAATTTGCCACCATGGCCTATTTATTGCCTTATGTTCCTTATCCTACCTCATTTGCACACATTGTATATAGATTTTTTTTTTCCCTACTGTATTATTGACTGAGTGTTTGTTTACTCCAATGTGTAACTATGTGTTGTTGTATGTGTTGAACTGCTTTGTTTTATCTTGGCCAGGTCGCAGTTGTAAATGAGAACATGTTCTCAACTTGCCTACCTGGTTAAATAAAGGACGCGTTCTAAATCCCTTCTGAATCCATTTGTTTTGTTTTTCTATCATCAGCTGTTTTTGGTATGTGCCAGACTGCTTATCCTTAAAAAAGCAGTCCCGTGTTGTTGGAAGGAATGTTTTGCCTGACAGGTTATTTTAGGCCAATTCCTACTAGTGGAGATGTATTGAAAATAAATGATATAGCTATTTTTTGTCAAATAGATATTTATTTTCCATCCGACCTCTGACCTCTATTCTTTATCACACAGGAAAAGCGCAAGGTCCCTCCTCTACCCAACGGAGATCTGGGAGAAGCAGAGGAACCTGGTGGCCATGGAGGCCCAGAGCTACAGCGCACAGGACGGTAGGTTTGACTGTGTGTGTGGTGGTTGTGAGTTGAAGGGAAGTGGTGTGTGTGTGTTTGGGCTGAGATTAGGCTGGCTAGCACTGTGAGTGTGATCTACAGCACTGTGGACCATCTAAGATCCTCTTTGTCTTTCAGTCCCCTGTTTGTCTCCTCTCCAGCTCTCCCTGTCCCCTGCAGTACATCTAGCCATCCTTAAAAAACACATCCTTATGGGTCTCTCTCGTTCCTCAAGCTCTGCATTCACAAAAAGAGCTGTGATTGATTCAGTGTGATACATGCATTTGGAATCATCCATGCATACTTTCCTACATAAGACCAGCATCACTTATTAAAATGTGCCTCGACAACACTGGGGAAAACACTCTAGCTATTTTGGTTACACTTCATTGTACAATTTGATGTCCACATATAATGCACTAACTTTGTGTGCATTAACTAAGGTCAATAGTTAATAGCCTACAGCATTCGCTGATAAGCATTTTGATCCTGTAAATAAAGTGTTACCTAATTTCTTAAAATGCCTAATAAATACTTAACAGTGCAAAATAATGTATATGAATTCATGAAGTATTAGTATCTTATTAGCAGTAGCTTATAAGCACTTATGGACACTCACAATACAGTGTTACAACTTTATTAACAATACTTTATTGTTGGTGTCATGTGTATCTACAGTAGTGTAGTAGAGTGTATCTAGAGTAAGGAGAAAGCTGCAGTAGTGTAATACAGTATATTTAGAGGGAGGCAGTAGGCTATGTGCAGTTGTAGTAAGTGGTACTGTATGTCGTGGGTTTTTAAGTGTAGTTGTAAGGGATGCTCCCTGCTACAGTAGGTCTCTGAGGAACTCATCCTGACGTGTACAGTAGTTTGGCCTGCAGCCCAGTTCTGCTATGAGCCATGATCTCCCGGAGGGCCCCAGCATAGCATCCATCGCCGCTCGGCTGAAATACCACTCAAAGTCACGCCCCTCGTTACCTCGGCAACCGCTAGGTCGCCATGTGCTTCCTCTAACATCAGAATGTTTCCTCTCTCCATCCCTCCTCCTAGTGTGTGGCCTGTGGGAATGTTTAAAAAAGAAAAATACATTTAAAAACACACTATGGTGCATACTTTTTCATTGAAACTAAAAAATCAAAGGGAACACATTTGACTCCTTTTACTTTCTATGGTATTTGATGCTGGTTAACTAAGGTGGTGTGTGTGTGTGCTCGTGTACATGCACTAATGTGTGTGTGATTTCCAGGTTCTTTGGAGGGTTCTTCATGGACATCAAGCGCAAGGCGCCCCACTACCTATCTGACTACACGGACGCTTTGAGCCTGCAGTGTCTGGCCTCTTTCCTTTTCCTCTACTGTGCATGCATGTCTCCGGTCATCACCTTCGGAGGTCTACTGGGGGAAGCCACAGAGGGACGCATAGTAAGACACACCACTCATACTACATGACATGCAGTGGCTTTGCTGCGTAACAACATGTTACCACGAATGGCAGAAGAACAGGCCTACTTCATGTGTTTGTTTGTTGGATTTCTGATGGAGTTATGCACAACAATAAAGCACTTTTATATTCACACATTAGGTAAGCATGATGGTATTCTGATGAAGCTGAACTAAACGGATAGCTATATTTTGGTTGCTGTATCCCCTAGTACATAACAATCTTCAACAAATAAAGACTGCACAGACAGTGTAGTTATTATGAAAGTGCTATGTAACCTGTGGTCCATTAACCCATTACTGTCACTTCCCCTTTTGGCCAGAGTGCAATTGAGTCCCTGTTCGGAGCCTCCATGACGGGGATAGCCTACTCCCTGTTCGCTGGGCAGCCTCTCACCATCCTAGGCAGTACAGGCCCTGTTCTAGTGTTCGAGAAGATTCTCTTCAAATTCTGCAAGTGAGTTTGCCCCATTTCAGATACATTGTCACATCGTCTTAGGTGCTCTCATCACTGTGACATGGCTACAGTACATTGTTCCTGGCATTCAGGAAGACTTTATATGTTTTTTTTTCTAAGGCTGTTTGTGTGTGTGTGTGCGTGTGTGTGTCCATTTGTGTGTCACTCGTGTGAAAATCGGTGACATCCTCGGCCCAAGAAGAAATGTCCTTTAGGTCTAATAGTTAAGACGTTGGTCTTCCCGAGTGGGAGATGAGGGTTCGCATCCCACCAGTTACACGTGTGTCTTTGTCCACAGGGACTATAACTATGGCTACAGTTGAAGTCGGAAGTTTACATACACTTAGGTTAAAACTCGTTTTTCAACCACTCCACAAATTTCTTGTTAACCAACGATAGTTTTGGCAAGTCGGTTAGGACATCTACTTTGTGCATGACACTAGTCATTTTTCCAACAATTGTTTACAGACAGATTATTTCACTTATAATTCACTGTATCACAATTCCAGTGGATCAGAAGTGTACATACACCAAGTTGACTGTGCCTTTAAACAGCTTGGAAAGTTCTAGAAAAGTATGTCATGGCTTTAGAAGCTTCTGATAGGCTAATTGACATCATTTGAGTCAATTGGAGGTGTACCTGTGGTTGTATTTCAAGGCCTACCTTCAAACTCAGTGCTTCTTTGCTTGACATCTTTGGAAAATCAAAGGAAATCAGCCAAGACCTCAGAAAAAAAATGTAGACCTCCACAAGTCTGGTTCATCCTTGGGAGCAATTTACAAATGCCTGAAGGTACCACGTTCATCTGTACAAACAATAGTACACAACTATAAACACCATCGGACCACGCAGCCGTCATACCGCTCAGGAAGGAGACGCGTTCTGTCTCCTAGAGATGAATGTACTTTGGTGTGAAAAGTGCAAATCAATCCCAGAACAACAGCAAAGGACCTTGTGAAGATGCTGGAGGAAACAGGTACAAAAGTATCTATATCCACAGTAAAACAAGTCCTATATCGACATAACCTGTAAGGCCACTCAGCAAGGAAGAAGCCACTGCTCCAAAACCGCCATAAAAAAAGCCAGACTACGGTTTGCAACTGCACATGGGGACAAAGATAGTACTTTTTGGAGAAATGTCCTCTGGTCTGATGAAACAGAAATAGAACTGTTTGGCCATAATGACCATCGTTATGTTTGGAGGAAAAAGGGGGAGGCTTGCAAGCCGAAGAACACCATCCCAACCGTGAAGCACGGGGGTGGCAGCATCATGTTGTGGGGGTGGTTTGCTGCAGGAGGGACTGGTGCACTTCACAAAATAGATGACATCATGAGGCAGGAATATTATGTGGATATATTGACGCAACATCTCAAGACATCAGTCAGCGGGTGTGAGCAAGGAGGCCTACAAACCTGACTCAGTTACACCAGCTATGTCAGGAGGAATGGGCCAAAATTCACCCAATTTATTGTGGGAATCTTGTGGAAGGCTACCTGAAATGTTTGACCCAAGTGAAACAATTTAAAGGCAATGCTACCAAATACTAATTGGAGTGTATGTAAACTTATGACCCACTGGGAATGTGATGAAAGAAATAAAAGAATAATAAGCTGAAATAAATAATTCTCTCTACTATTATTCTCAAATTTCACATTCTTAAAATAAAGTGGTGATCCTAACTGACCTAAGACAGGGAACTTTTACTAGGATTAAATGTCAGGAATTGTGAAAAACTGAGTTTAAATGTATTTGGCTAAGGTGTATGTAAAACTTCTGACTTCAACTGTATATATGCGAACAGATCTGGGACCAGGCTAATTGGAAATATATTGGCAGGTAATGTTAAGTACAATGTCTGTAGCACTGTACCGCTGACATTTCATATGGACGGCTCCACTATAAATATATTTAATGTTAGTGACTCCATTTCCTCCATGCACGCTCACACTTTGCATTGCCGTCAAATATTGTGTGTGTGTGCGCGTGTGTGTGTGTCCGTGTATGTGTGAGCTCGTGTAAAAATCGGTAACAACCTCGGCCCAAGAAGGAATGTCCTTTTGGTCTAATGGTTAAGACGTTGGCCTCCCGAGTGGGAGATGTGGGTCCGCATCCCACCAGTTACACGTGTGTGTTTTTGTCCACAGGGACTATGACCTGTCCTACCTCTCCCTGAGGGCCTGTATCGGCCTGTGGACGGCGTTCCTCTGCCTGCTCCTGGTGGCTACAGACGCTAGCTCCCTGGTCTGTTACATCACCCGCTTCACAGAGGAGGCCTTCGCCTCGCTCATCTGCATCATCTTCATCTACGAGGCCCTGGAGAAACTCATCCACCTGGGGGAACACTACCCCATCAACATGAACAACAACCTGCAGAAACTCACCCAGTACTCGTAAGTCATGGAAATAGTATTAGTTAGTGGAACTAATACTCGTTAGTGGATCAAATAGTCATAAGTGGAACTAGTATTCCTCTAACTACCAGTACTTGTAAGTGCAACTAGTAAACTTAACTGTAGTACTCATAGGGGGAAGTAGTACTCCTTTAACTGCCAATAAATTAAACTAGTACTCTTAACCTGTAGTATACTCTTAGAAAAAAAGGTGCTATCTAGAACCTAAAAGGGTTCTTCGGGAGAACCCTTTGAAGAACCCTTTTTGGTTCCAGGTTGAACCCTGTTCCAAGTAGAACTATTTTGGGTTTCATGTAGAACCCTTTCCACAGAGTGCTTTGATGATGTAGATAGCTAACACTAAAACTATGTGTACAGGACTCTGGTATACTGTCTGTGTTTTGGCCCCAAAAAACAGTATTCCAAAAGGGTCCTACCTGGAACCAAAAAGGGTTCTCCTATGGGGACAGCCAAAGAACCCTTTTGGAACCCTTTTTTCTAAGAGTGTACTCATTAATGGAACCAGTACTCCACTAACTACCACTACTCTTAAGTGGAACTAGTAGTGGTAGGAGTACATTTGACCTCTTTGTTTAAGTAGCATTCTTAAGTGTAAGTAGTACTCCACTTACAATACTGCAGGTGGAAAACAGTTTTTTGGGGACAAAACACAGGCAGTATACCAGAGTCCTGTACACATAGTTTTAGTCTTAGCTAGCTACATCATCAAAGCACAGATGGGCAATATGGGCAGTTTATCCAGTTTTTCGGTAATGCTACAAGATTATTGCAGTATGCTGAATAATCCCATGTGTAAACCCAGGGACATACATTAATACATTATGTAATCGTTCCAAGTCGATGTGATGTACGGTCAAGTTAATGTTTTCCGTACATTGGTGAAGTCATAGAGATTAATCCTTATGGGTCATTCCATGTAATTTCGTCAAGCCATGTCACCCACCATCTCAGATTGTTATGAAATTGTTTCTTTAGTTAGAAACCGATAAGATTAGGATTCCTGAAACATTGTTTTGTTGAAGTATAATATGATCTCTGTGAAATTAAGCTAATTGATGTCACCCAAATTGGCTGTTTTAATTTATAGGATTCATATAATCTTAAATAAATATAGTACCTAACATTCGTAAGACATGAGGAATCCAATAAAAGCCACCCACGGAACCCCCACATCCCACACCAACAACCAGTATACAGTATCAGTTCTCTATGTCTGACATGTAGTACGGAACTGCTGCCTGGAGTATTGCTTCTTCATCCTTTGTAATGTATTCCCTGTGAATCTGGTGATGTTTTTTTTCCCCCCCTGTTCAGAGAAATTAGCCATTTGAAGTCACTTGCATTCTATATCATAAATGAAAGTACCAAGTGTTGCCCACTAGATGCCGCTGTTCCTGCTACTGCCACCACACCCTTTTATCCATTTTGCTGGTCCCTTGTGTTTATTAAATGGATCACAACATTTTCATTGATACTTTAGGTAGACAACCAATTGCTTTTGCTCATATAAATCCTATAAATTTAAATGGCCAATTTGGGTGCAATCCTTTAATTTCTCAGAAATATTTCAGGAACGCTAATCTTATCCGTTTCTAACTACTGAAAGGCTTTCAGAACAATCCAAATCCTCTTTCTTGTGCTTTTTGAGGTGGAATGACTCATATAGTAGAGGACACAGATGTGTTGACATGTGTAGACTAAGGCTGGAACCTGACGAGTGTGTGTGTGTGTGTGTGTGTGTTTACTCGTGCACGTGTGTGTGTACTTGTGCATGTGTGTGTTTGCGGGCTTGTGCGTGACTGTTTATATGTGTGTGTTTACTCGTGTGTGTGCGTGTGTGTGCACTCATGTATGTGTGTGTGTGTACCCATGCATATGTGTGTTGTGCTCTGACAGGTGTGCGTGTGTGGAGCCAAAGGATCCCAGCAACTCCACTCTGAGGTACTGGGAGGACAGGAACATCACTGCATCAGAGGTCAACTGGACCAGCATGGAGGTCAAGGTAAAGAGGGGTTTGAAGCCTAAAAGCCCTGATCTTGGGTTCAGGGGGATGAAGCCATGCTCTGTAAGGACTACCTCCTTCTGTAGCGGAGCACCAGCCGCACTGTGCAATCATCACATGAACTTCTAGAGGTCAGTAGTATTATAGTACAGGGTCAGGCACTACGGGGTACTATTGACCAATAACCACCCCCTGAAGTAATATTGAGACATGATTGTTGTTGATTGTTGATTCTTGCCCTTTGTGCTGTTGTCTGTACCCAATAATGTTTCTACCTTGTTTTGTGCTGCTACCATGTTTTGTGCTGCTACCATGTTGTGTTGCTACCATGCTGTGTTGTCATGTGTTGCTGCCATGCTATGTTGTTGTCTTAGGTCTCTCTTTATGTAGTGTTGTGGTGTCTCTCTGGTCGGGATGTGTGTTTTGTCCAATATTTTATTTTATTTTTAATCCCGGCCTCGCCCCCGTCCCCGCAGGAGGCCTTTTACCTTTTGGTAGGCCGTCATTGTAAATAAGAATTTGTTCTTAACTTCTTAAAGGTTACATAAATAAAAATAAAAAAACTAACACTCCTTAATCAATTACTTCTAAAACATCACTCATCAGCAAATTGCTACAAATATTTTATTGTATAAATATAGTGTATTCTTCATGGTGAAATAGCCATCCCCTGGAGAGGGGTGTGAGGCTATAGGGATAGACATTGTCTCTTGGTAGTACAATGTGTTTCCCCAGAGGGAACAGAACAGTGACAGGATTAAATACATGTAGGCAGGATTTCAACAGGATTTAACCACGCACAGTCACCATAGAGCATTTAGTCTTTTAGTATTCACTGTGACTCCGTCACACTTCTGAAGGCTTAGTGTGTCAATCTCACTCCCACGTATGCACACACACATGCATGCACATACTGTATGCACACCTGCATGAAGCCAGTCACGCATACGCACACATGCACGCACAAACACACACACGCACTATGTGAGTGCAATCCAAAGTGCATGCGTGCATGTATGAATGACTGGGTTTACACAGACATGGTTCAGCATCGGCCAGTCACTCATGCACTTTGATTCTGTCCAAATCAGTGCATAGAGGACATGAAATGTATTTATAGTGGAGCCATTCCTATGATATCTCAGTGGTAGAGTACTACAGATTATATGTACAAACATTTGATCTAACGTTGAGTGTGCCAATACATTTCCAAATAGCCTGGTTCCAGATCTGTTAAGTGTGTAAAGCCTATGGTTGTGGCAACCATACAGTAAGAGTTGGCTATAAAAAGTGCAAACAGATCTGGGACCAGAGGCTAACTTCGACTGGGTCTTATTATCTTTCCTATCTAGGTAACTTATGCCTTACAGTGGCCGTGTCCAAATACCCATACTTGCTTTCTAAATAGTAGGCTTTTTGGGTATGCGAAAATATACATTTTTATTGTATGTGAAATGTAAAGAAATGTGTATGATTTAACCGCCAGGATGTCATACTCAGTTCGCTGCACACTATTGAGGAAGAGAATCATCTTTTCACACCCACGTGTGTTTGACAACAGCTGATAATCAGAATAGGGGATGCGCTCTTCGAAAATAAACAAATAGTGAGGAACAAGTGCGATTGCGCATTAGATGACGCCTTCTCAGTATGGATGAGTAGTATGTTGATATTCGTTGCTTACTGAATAGCCTACATTTTTACTAAACAGCACGTTCTATATCGTATGTAGTACTGTTAGTACAGTATGTAGTTTTAGTATGTAGTAGGCAAGATGGACAGTCTATCCTGTTAACTCATAGGAAATACATGGGGTATGGGGTTCCACTCAGGTCTCTCTCTGTATCTTCCTGTTGTAGGAGTGCTTTGTGTTCCGTGGGGAGTTTGAGGGCAGTGCCTGTAGCCCCCACGGACCCTACATTCCTGACGTCCTCTTCTGGTCCGTGGTCCTCTTCTTCTCTACGGTCTTCATGTCCGCTTTCCTCAAGGAGTTCAAGACCAGCCGCTACTTCCCCACCAAGGCACGTCCAACTACACCTCATGCTTCCTGAGTGCAAGGAATGTGGACCGGTAGCCACATGTGCAGGGATATCAATGATTTCTGATTGATTGATGCTTGTCTTTCAGACTTTGGTGGATGTATCAGTGTTCAACCGCCTACATGGTGCCTCGTGTGAAATATGATAATCTACCCATTCTTTTTCAATCATATGGCAATGAGTGCTGTTGTGTGCTGCAGGAGTAAGAATGGATTTTCCAGTATACTGATGCCCCCTTGTGGCGTCTGAGATCCTACACTTATTGCACTTTATTATTATTATTATTATGATTATTTGCCTTTAACCAGGTAAGTCATTGAGAACACATTGTCTTTTACAACAACAACCTGAACATGATGGATGTGATACACCGTGCCGCCAAGCAGACAAGTGAAGACGTTGCAGACAATTCACTTGTATTCAAATTACACTGAGCAATAGGAGATTCACCATACGCTCAGTTCCTAGTTTGACTGTGAGTTTCTCTTGCTCTTCAGGTGAGGGCCCAGATCAGTGACTTTGCTGTCTTCATCACCATCCTCACCATGGTCCTAGTGGACTACGCCCTGGGAATCCCCTCACCCAAACTGCAGGTCCCCAACAAGTTCAAGGTGAGTACACACACACACACACACAAACAAACACGGATCATGATCATGTTCACTCCCTCCCACAGCCAACCAGAGACGACCGTGGTTGGATAGTGAACCCAATAGGACGCAACCCGTGGTGGACCACTATAATCGCGGTCCTCCCTGCGCTGCTCTGCACCATCCTCATCTTCATGGACCAACAGATCACGGCTGTTATCATCAACAGGAAGGAACACAAACTGAAGGTAATGGCTGCCAATTCAAGTCATTCTACTGTGTCAGCTTTTAGTGCTATAAGATGGTAAAAATGATCACAGCTAAAGTGTGAAATTGAAAATGTAACAGATCATTATTACAATATAATTAATAGTCAAAGCCCTATAGGCAGATTTCTATTTTGGGGTTTTGACCAACCATTTTTTGGGGACTATTTAATTTCTGTCCTAAAGATCTGAACAATATACAGTATATCTCCTTATTGTTCATGTATTATAGACTATGTATACTGCCTGTATCTCTGCTGTATGGATGCTATAACCAAAATATCTCTGGTGCCCATCAACAGAAGGGCTGTGGCTACCACCTGGACCTGTTTGTGGTGGGGGTGATGCTGGGGGTGTGTTCTGTGATGGGCCTGCCCTGGTTTGTGGCAGCCACCGTGCTCTCCATCTCCCACGTCAACAGCCTGAAGCTGGAGTCAGAGTGCTCGGCCCCCGGGGAACAGCCCAAGTTCCTGGGGATCAGAGAGCAGCGCTTCACTGGCCTCATGATCTTCCTACTCATGGGCTGCTCCGTGTTCATGACCTCTGTCCTCAAGGTGAGGGAGGTCCGAGGTCAGACCTCAGAAAGACATGAGATCAATTACAACACACACTTTAGCACAGTCACGCACACAAGCGCATGAGCATAGTCCCACTCATACATAACTGTTGAAGACTAAATGGAGTGCTGTCTGTCTGTTTCCAGTTTATCCCCATGCCTGTACTGTATGGAGTGTTCTTGTACATGGGGGCATCCTCACTGAGAGGTATCCAGTTCTTTGACCGTCTCAAGCTGTTTGGCATGCCGGCCAAGCACCAGCCAGACTTCATCTACCTGAGACACGTTCCCCTGAGGAAGGTCCACCTCTTCACCATCATCCAGCTCAGCTGCCTGGTCCTGCTGTGGGTCATCAAGACCTCAAATTATGCCATCGTCTTCCCCATGATGGTAACGTGTGTGGAGGGTGGGGTTGTGTTTGGGTGTGTAGGGTGGGCGTGTTGCTGGTGGGTCTGCGTGTGTGCACGAGAGAGATTGAGAAAGAGATCATGTCTGAGTATGTTGGCATTTATTTTGCTTTTATATTTAATTCGGTATTCACCTTCAGCTTTACGTACAGTAGGTACAGCATGTGTCGATGTCATTCACCACACTTAGTTGACAGAAGGAGAATGTAAGGAGATTTGCTTCTCTCTAGGTGTTGGCTCTGGTGTTCATCCGTAAGCTTCTGGACTTCATGTTCACCAAGAAGGAGCTGAGCTGGCTGGATGACCTGATGCCTGAGTGGAAGAAGAAGAAACTAGAGGAAGGAGAAGAAGAGGTATACAGAACTTGGTGCTCTTAAACATATTGAAGCCATACAGATATGTTAGCACATTATAACTCTATCAATCATCTGGGCTTGTGGTGCAATAGTTTGTGATTTAACAGCCACTTTCTTCATTTCTCTCTCTTCAGGAGGAGCCCAGTGTTATAGTGGATGAGGAGGAGGGGATAGTTACTTTGCCACTGGAAGGAAATTACAAGTAAGTCCAACTAACAAAACATCCAGAGACTGTGGGCACTAAAAGGTTTGTTTTAAAAAAACCCGGTACAGGTTTTGGTGACTAACTATAGAGGGCCTTGTTGCGCATGAGTTGTGTCAATTGTTCTGCCAATACCGTGGCACAACCACACTTTTTTAGTGGCAGCAACAGAAAACATGATTTCAGCTAATTCAAGATCAGGGCCTAATCATCAACACATGTCAGAGGATGTCTTGACCATGAGAACATGCAGTGACTGACATAGCAACCTTGGTTTTGGGTTTTGTAGGAGCGATCCCGCGACGGTGAACATTTCCGATGAGATGTCCAAAGGCTCCTTCGGGAACGTGTGGAATAGTATTAGTCCCAGTGACAGCTCCAAGAAGGATCCAAGCTCCAAAAGGTTGGAATGTCCACCAATCAATCAATTAATACAAACCTTTCACCAAAAATGCCATTTCAACTATTTATTGGACCTATATATTTGCCTCAAGCCATTTACTTGTCCAGTCTCAACTACTTTCCTGTTTTCTATTGTTCATGGTGTGAATACTGTAAAACATATTTAATGTGGATATTAATGTAGATATCAAAGGTGGATTTTGTCCTACCCTTTGTTGTAGAGATATAGATGCTCATTAACTTCTATCTTGACTCCTATCCTTTCTCATTTCATTCCCATCATAAGCTCCCCTTCCTAACCTCTCAGAAGCTCATATCCCAAAGGCAAGTGACTCCCACTCCTCAGTGGCATGGTGTTACATATCGTGTCTCTCCATTGCAGTTTTCTAGAGCTAATGTGCAGTTTATCATTGTATGATGTAGAAGTGACAATATGAACGTGATGGTCTGTCATGCAAGTGTGCCCGTAGTTTGGGTATGGGACTTCAGTCTTAAGTACTCTGGAGCAACCTGTTATCTCTTGACCCATAAAGAGCCACAGTAAAAACCACCAACTCAAAGTTGGCACTCAGTTCTAAACAAATGTCCCAAGGTGTGTCTCTTTGTTTGGGGAATGTGAATGCATGCGTATGGTGGAGAGACACACACACATAGCATGCTCAGGGTGTGGTTTGCCTCTGGACAACTGCATGTTTAGGGTGGTTATGCATGATGGTAATATTACCCCAAGTCAATGGATTGCGTGACACTTCTGCCATGCAGGGCTCCAATACACAATGCCATCCAGCTGGTCAGTTCAGTGGTATATGTAGTGTCTCCTTTAATGCTGTTTGTGACACATAGCCATTTGTTTTCCAGTGGTTGCGAGACAAGACATAAGAGGAAGGACTCAAAGTTGGACAGGGAGACGAGTTTGTGATCCATACCGGCTTCGTCACCGTTCTGTGGAAAATAACTAATCTAACGTGCCACACTTGACCACCTCTGAACTGTGCTGCACCATGCGTTTTCGTCATGTAAGACTGTGTGTGTGTGTGCGTGCGTGCAACTCGTGTAAATCTTTTAGAAACAGTGTTACCCTATGGAGGAACCAACAAACATTAACTGTGATTATTTTCTATGTATGTCAATGTATGGTGATACCAGCAACTGAGGAAGCAAGGAATTCATATTATGTCTATCTACCCGTGGGCCAATTTATTACAGATGTAGGATCTTAATTTGAGCAAGTTTGCTACAGCAGGAAAATAATCCTGAAGTAACATGAAATGTGTGGATTATAATTAATGGACATTTTTGTAAGGGCTGAATATATTTTCATAAGGTAAAATCAAGTCTGACATTTTTAGGTGGAAATTACAAAACTTCAGAAGCCTTTTTAAACCGTAAATACACTACAAGTTTTACAAGTATTTATGCAACAGGGTGATCAAATTAAGATCCTACATCTGTATCAACCAAATGGTTTTTAAAGCAACTTTACTTTTTAACGGAATCGTTTGTATTTTGTATGTTTTTTCAATTTTTTTCAACATAGTAATCCTTAAAAATATATATATATATATTACAATATACAACAAAAATCTTGTTCATGGAATAATCAGTGTGTTTTGTTTTGTAACTTGACATCACTATCGGGTCTGTGCACTTAACGATACGAAAACAGTATACTGTATATGTATCAAATTAAAGTGTTAAATGTACATTTCTTGAAAGCTCATTTGTAAAGTTTTCGCTGCCATTTTCCAGAAGATTTGTTGATAGTATTTTTTCTCCATTACAGTGTGGAGGCAGGCCAGTGTTATATTTCAGGCATTGGGGACTATTACATTCCAGTTAGCGTAGCAGCATAGCCCTGCCATTCTGTACCTATTGGGAATGTGATTCCTATAGGGTTTTAACCACAGACTTACAAAGAACATCATGTAGGAATTTATAGGATCTCTGGTTTTAATGATCAAATGGTCTTTGAAGTCTTTAGATGACCGTGTAGAGATACAGTGCCATCAGGAAGTATTCACACACCTTGACTTTTTCCACATTTTGTTGTTACAACCTGAATTTAAAATGAATAAAATTTAGATTTTTTTGTGACTGGCCTGCACACAACACCCCATAATGTAAAAGTGGAATTGTGTTTTTTGAAATTAACATTAAAAGCTAAAATGTATTGACTCAGGGAGTTGAATACTTATCTAATCAAGATATTACTATTTTATTTTATTCCAATTTGACAATGTATTTTGTGTAGCTCTTTGACAAAAAAATTACAATTAAATCAATTTTAATCCCACTTTGTAACACAAAATGTGGAAAAAGTCAAGGGGTGTGAATACTTTCTGAAGGCACTGTACGTGTACATGTGTTTTACCGGCATAATGTTCCAGTCACCCTGTCGGTACATTATGTGATATCTTCTCCTGCATTCCAGTTTGTTTGACACCTACAGAGTGATGTTGTGTTCTGATTCTGAACTACCAGTAACTGTATTTAAACACCTGCACAAAGGTGAATTGAACTTAGCAGTGTCTTTCTACAGGATGTTGTGGTTAATTGACAGAAATGCAATAGTTTTGTGAGAAAGGGCAAAATGTAATAAAGTGACGACTCTTAACGATGTACAATATAGTATATTTTATTCATGTGTAAAATGTTACTAAAACTTTTAATTGGGGTAACTGAAAACGTGTGGTTTTTATGTTGTCGACGTCTATCCCATTGTACTGTGTTGTGATGGACTTTACTTAAAGAAATAATAATGGGTCAATATCAAATTTTGGCCACTTGTAGAAATCTGCCTTAAAATGTAGTATTGATAGCTGAAGACAAGTTTATGTTTAAGAGTTTATCGACTCATCTGTGTAAAATTATCAATTCAGATATTTGTTCTATTATAAATGTGATTTGTTATACGAGAGAAAGAGAGAAATGTACGAAACAATAAAGTGACTGAAACATCCTTTCATTTGGTGAACGTTCATATCTTGGCCATCCACTTCTGTTCGAGTTTAAATGATACCAACACTCATTAACCCCTAACATCACAGTTCAAATCTTTAATGATTTTTGTGTTTTATTTATGAGTCATTTCTATCAAATAAGACTAATGAGATGAGGTTGTATTGTGTTTGGGGGCAGAATACAGGAACCCTGTACTACACCTTTCAATGTCAGAGGGATGGGAACTTCGTGGAATTTGGCAGCTTCTCAAACAAAACAGACCAAAGCACGGTCGACAAAATGGTCCAGGGCGGTGATCTTGCGGGATTTCAACATGGATGCCTTGGGTGGCCCTGCAACCTTATAGTGTTTCACAAACTGGGAAACCTGCCACTCATATATTCTCAGCCAATAGGTCTGTCTGTTTCACAGACAAGGGTGTTAATAGGCCGGGAGATCTGCCACTCAGACATTTTCAGCCAACTGATCCATCATCCTACCCAGCGCTCCGGCCCTGGCGTCCTCCTCTTGCCCCACCTGGCTGGGTTTGGAGCAGTGTACCACCAGGGTGGGCTCAGGGAACAGGATGTCTACATCTTTAGCCTCATCCTCCACCTCCTCCATCACGATCAGATTGCCCAGATACAGACTCTTCAAGAGCTCCTCGCAGTAGTATGGAACTCCATGGCTTCTCTCCACCAGGAGCCTATAAAACAGATTACACTCCTAATTTATACATATGTTTTTATAAGGTAACTCCGGCTTCTTCTGTGAGATATTCATGTACTGAGACAATGACAGCCTTAGAATGAGTCTTCAAGAGTCGATATGTGTAATGTATGCATATTCACACAGTGTGTGTATATGTTTGTGTACCCGTACAACTCCACCTCGCTAGGGATGCGGACCACTCCCAGGATCTGGCAGACCAGCTGGGCGATGACGGGGGGGCTCCAGCCCTGGCAGAGGGTCCGGGGGTCCTTGATGATGCGGCTAAGCTCTGGGAAGGGCTCGCTCTGACTGGTGTGGGGAAGGAGGGCCATACACACCAAAACTGAGGCTCTTTCACATACTTCGAGCAGGAAGGCCAATGAGGCTTGAACCACAAAGTGAGCCTGGTCCAGCACATATGGGCACGGTTCGTCCTCGGCGAACTGGACAGACCATACACACGTATCACCAATCAATTCAATTCTAAGTCATCAAACAATCAATTACATAAAAGACCCATCTACGGTCGATAGCTACTACGAAACAGAATAATAGCTTTCAGAAAAGGAACGTTCAGAGGTTCTGCCTCATCTTTGGGTCTAGGATCTTGGAGAGGAGGAATCTCTCTCGCTTGGCGTAGCTCTTACAGTTCTGAACTGACATGACGATGGCCAGTAGGGTCTGGAGAGCGTAGTTGGACTGCTTGATGTCCGTCTTGGCCAGCTCAAACGAGATCACTCTGAAAGATAGGAGACAGAAGAAATGCTTTCCAATCCCCCGTTGTTGACGTCCATTTTTCTTTGTCACTACTGGGGTACGATGAAATTAAATTACCACAGCTTGGGATATAGCACATATTTGTTGTATTATCAACTAGTCCAGTGTCAGATCTGTTTGTGCATTTGGCATGACAATGACCATCGTAGTTGCTAAGACCTGATCTGGGACCAGATCTAACAGCTGGCACTGACCTGACTCCATCCTTGGCTGTTCTGTATACCACCTCAGCCAGCAGGCGGCTCTTGCCATAGCCGATAGGCCCCTCGTAGATCAAAACGGTGTAGTTCTTGTGACCGGCAGCCCTGGCCTCCAAGAAGCCCTTCAGCATGCTGGAGTACACTCTCATTCAAATCAACGTGATCTTCCACGATGAATGCATGTCATTCATAATCATCAATACTTGAGAAAACTCACCCAAAAGAGGATATCCCCCCTCTCTCTCAACGGACATCGGTGCTTTACCAACAGTTCTGGAGATAAGATTTTGTTTAATAAGCATGTATGAACCTTTATTATTTCTCACTACAATTGCAATATGTCTCACTCACTATTACATACATTTCAATACAAGAAAGCCACAACAATACACTTAATTACTTAACATGACAATAGTACGGTGCTCAATATGAAAGTGAGTACGAGTCATGAGTTAATGGACTATAAATGATGTTGGTCACATCAGATGGTCGTACATCTGATGTTTATTGGCCATGAACTGATATAGGACTCCAGGGTTCTTGACTCCCTTCAAGGCTTTCATGGGCAGCTCGTTAAAATAAAACATGGGCAGTTTTGAGTAGTAGCAAGTCTCGCTGTCACATGACACCACCCCGGGGTAGTGCATCATCAACCGTGCCGCCAGGTTCACCTTACGACCAATCACTAACAGCAAAGGACACAGAGATAGAGTTCAAAGTTCGTAGGTCAAACTGGTAAAACTTGTACAAAATCTAAACATAATAGTATGTGAGTTAAAATAATATAAAAAGGGGCTACAACAAGTTATAGTAAGGTGGCAGTGTAAAAGCACAGTTCCACCTGAGAGTTCAACAGGATGTCAAGGGGGATTGTACCTGTGTATTCATGCCTCACTGGATGTCCTACTACACCACAGAACATTGGGCCTTTGGTTACTCCCAGAGACAGTCCTGTTGGACAACATTGGACCTTTTGTTAACTAACTATACAACATATTGCACTCAAGTGTAATACATATGTAGGATCTTAATTTGAGCCAGTTTGCTAGAGCAGGAAAATAGTCCTGTAGCAACAGGAAATGTGAATTATTATGTGGATTATAATTCATAGATATTTTTGTAGGAGTTGATACATTTTTCTTAAGTGAAAATCAAGTCTGAAATGTCTAAGTGGAAATGACAAACTTCAGAAGACTTTTTAAACCTCAAATACACTGCAAGTTTAAAATGTCCTGCAACAGGGTGATCAAATAAAAATGCTACATCTGTAGCTTGATAAAAAGTAAAGGCATGTGGTCCTAGAATATTAGGCTGAATGTATTAGGCTCTTTCTGGCAAAGGTCATGTACTCCATAGGCAGCCTGTAAGGGGTGGGCACTCTCATCCTCCCGCTTGTCCCCAGGGAGCCCAAACAGACAGAGGAAAGTACATCCCTGCAACAAACTCCTTGTTATTTAAAAACATACAGCGGGTTTGACTGAAGAAGAAAGTCTTGGTGAGTGCCCCCATTGTTTCTGTTTCTTGTGTTTGTCGTTTTTCTCATTGCCACCGGGAACAGAGAACTGCTGGGGTGTATTCATTAGCAACAGAGTGTTTCTTATTTCTTATTATAAGTTCAGGTTAGTCCCTGCCCTTTTCATCCTGTTTGCTTTCATTTGGTTGCTAGTGAATAAACCCCCAGGATTCCACCTTGAATAAACCACTAACTGACCTTGTCGAACATGAACACTTTGTTGACCCTCCCGTGGTGCTTGACTATCTGCTGACCGATGCCAATGGCAGCCTGGTGGATGGTCATACACTGGTCCTGGTCTCTCTCTCCTCCCTTGAACTGCATGTTGACAAACACTATGGTGGCCGGACACATCTCAGACAGACACTCCAGAGGCTGGTCGTCATCTATCTAATGAGGGAGGAGAGGTCAGAATTAAAAAAAACATGGCTACGTTCCAGTGACCATACTAGCATACTTATTAGAATATTTGCTCAATACATTTCTTAATTCTAGGTAAGTAGTAGTGTGGACATTAAAACAGAGCCAACATGTATACATTCACAAATACATGATTCTGATTTTGAAAAACGGACAACTTTTGCTATTGTAAATAAAGAGGACGGTAGTAGGTAGGTTCTTACCTTCTGCAAAACCGTTTTCATGATGTACTTCCATAAAGTTTTCTCAAGCTCGGTGTTTGGCATCAGTAGAGATGCTCTCCTCACACAATCTGTAGACCAAAAAAAGGACTGGTTAGGATGTTACAACACAACCATGCAAGTAGAAATATCATAGGCGGATATCTAGCTACTCTCTTTACTGTACCTCTTGTCACCTTTTCATGCTCTACAGACGTTCCTATTGAATCCTGGTACTTCTCAACAGAAAAACTGGGCACTCGCTTAATGTATCGCACCTGCATTGAATGACACTATTTACATACAGTCATCTAGCGACCACCCGCCTACTTGAAACTGCATTCTTCATATCTATATATCTATCTATCCATCCATCCCCCCCCTAGTTGCCTATGAAGTCAAGTGTAGCCGGATAATCAGGGCACAAATTCACGAAGCGTAGAGTACTGATCTAGGATCAGGTCCCCCTTATTCAAATAAAAATTAAATCAAATGTTATTTGTCACATACACATATTTAGCTGATGGTATTGCAGGTGCAGTGAAATGACTGTATTCCTTATGATTTAAAAGGAAAAACTGATCCTAGATCTGCACATTGTGAATACGGGTCCTGGTGTTATAGCACAAACACAAACTCTCGGCCTGTATGAGACTCAGACAAGCACCTATTTTAACTTTCAGCTGACACTTCCATCTCCTGGACTCCACACTGGTCCTGGATGTTGAGGCTGCATTTGACAACCAGGGAGATTACTTCACTGAGCTGGTCCATAGAGCCAAGATGGCATCGCCTGTGATTAAAAGTTGTTTGGCCATGACGAGTAGAAAAGTACTGTAGCTAGGAATTGTGATCATGGTGAATCTTTGTCTCAAAACTGAGAGGGAAGCCTATTGTTACCTGCATAATTCAGAATATCTCCCCCAGCATCAAGGATATCTGAAATACAGGCAAAGAACATTGCTTGGTAAATTTTTGTTGTTGTTGACTAACTTAGTCTAAGTTAAGTTAACTAACGTTACATCACGCTAGATTGATATTGTATTGCTTTAACTTAATGAAACCATAGCTAATTTACGACTGACTATTTCCCCAATGTATCTGTTGATTGTGTTTGTCAACTCGTCTGCTCTATAGCCTTTCTTGCTACTCAAACTGAATTTCTCAGTCAGATTAGTGAAGCCTAAACAATATACAAAATGGATTAGTTAACTTCCAGCTAGTGGGTTAGCAAACGTTAGCTAGCTAGCTTCTAAATATAGATCAAAACGGGATTCCAGCTCATGTTAGCTAGCGAGATAGATAATGCAGCTAGCTACTGATATTAGTTTACCGATACATCCGCGAAGAGAAGGACTCCATGAAAGTTCTCTGCGTAGGGGGTATCGTTGGTGAGGGTGCTGTAGACAACAAGATTAGGTACATGGGCAGCTATTTTGGTTATTTTGTACGAGTCCTCTATCTCACCCTCTCCCTTTATCCAACCCGTTTTAGCTGTAGTTTAGGGGCATCATGCTTTTCCGTTGAGCGAATCTGAACGTCGTTTTTTCCGTTAACGTTCTAGAATTCAGCTGTTCACTACAAACTCTGGTTCACCAATTCAAAAAGAAGTAGCTATTATAAGTATTTTTTTTAATAACTAAAAACGTTACTTGAATGCCATGCATTTCGGCTTCAGAACCAAGGACAGAGCTTCTTTGAGACGCAAAACCACCGTTTCTCAACTCTAGTCTAGTACATAAACTCCTATCATTGGCACAACAGTTGAATGTTGTGATGGTTTTTTTCAGCACCATGAACTGAAATAGTTTGGAGTTCCATTGGTATGGATGCATGGCTAGTAAAGAACATCGTACAGCAAACATAATGAAAGAGTTTAATTTTGCAGAGCAGGTTTTGATACATTCACACATATGTTACCAGACAGTTTTGCACATTATATCTGAGTTTTTACCATGTTCCCTTTTTTTCAACATTATAAATATAGAAAATAATGTTAATTTATAGAAAAATATTCGTATAATTTGACAACTGACCTGATGCATTATGCACCACAAAGTTAAGGAAGAATACATGATCTGTTTGTTTTTTTTTATCACATAATGTAGAGTAAACAATCTAAGTATTTCCAACATTGTATCAACGTTACAACAATGCTAAGCAGTATGGCTTTTTAGTATGGCTTTTAGTTTTTGTCAAGGCTTATCATTTGTAGCACAGTATCCAAGTTTCTCTTGAACAAGGAAGCGTTTGTCTTCTTTCAATGATCTTCTTGACGTTTGTTACTGAAATAAACAATAAACAAAATTATCAATCTGTGACACCATACAGTAACATAGTTTAGTGGGAGAGAGAAAGATACAGAGGAAAAAGAGTGGGACAACAATAAAATATTGATCATAAATTTGATGTAGGCAAGACACTCCATTTACAAACTTGTCTAAAATGGCACCATATGCACTCATTTTAGTCAGAGCCACTATATAGGGAATATGGTGCCATTTCATACAGCTTCTGGTTGTGTTCTGATGTTTACCTTTTCCCTGAGGGTTTGGAGGTCATGACCCAGAGTAAATACTCTTTGGCAGCCAAGCTGTCTAGGACCTTGTTCACATCGCTGGTGAAGCTCCCATCTACATGTCTTCTGCTCATTGGACCATTCCTGCTCTCCTCTGCAGATCTAGGTACAGTACACAAGATAACAGTGGTTCCAGTGGTTCCAAACACAATACTTCCGCACACAATACTTCCACACACAATACTACCACACACAATACTTCTGTACACGATTACCAACCACGTTGGGTTCAACTTTTAGTTGGCCCGAAGCAAGAATACACATTTTCTTCAGGAAAAGGAAATGTACCCTTTTCTAGTTGCGCCTTATGACTATTGGATGATTTCTGAAGTAGTGATCTGTAGCTGTAGTCATTCATTGTGCATTAGAGGACACCTTTGTTCCCTGAACAGGTGTTTATGCACACAGCTACTGTGTGATACGCTCTCTTCCAACCCAGTCAACACAGTCATCCGAGGGGCAAATATCAATAAATGTATCAATAAATGCAGAGCACAGTTTCATGGGATTTATTGGGCACGACCACATGAAATGTCAACACAGGCCTTAAGAAAGCAGAAAGCAACGGTGCGGCAATGGATCAATTCGCTAAGTAGTTGATTATCTTTTCTCTCTCTCTTCTTCTCGCGTTAGACATGACACACAAGATGTTGGTACTGTAGGTTGAAGGGAAGCCTACTCTCGTCTGGCCCGTCCTGATTTGAGCCAAGAAACAAAGTCCTTGGCTGCCTGGTCCTGTAGGTAGGTGCTCACGTCGCTGGTGTAGGTCCCGTCGGCATGGCGTTTGGATGGAGCACTAGATGGAGGTAGAGAGGAAATGGTGTGATGGATACAAAACTCCACTCAACCATTATAGTACTGTGAAATCATTCTGGCTCAGCTAAAATGGCCTCTGAGTTCTTATAACTGTTTTTCACTAACTTTGCTAGTAAAACACTCTGTATTTTAAGCGTAATAATTGATTTACAAGTTGAGGATAAGTTGATCATGAAAATGGATGGGTGGTATTAGTTTCAAAGTGATGAGTAGTGTTAAAACATCAAGTTATTTTGTTTGACTTGGAAGGACTGTGTATATGAATATGTTGCTCAGTACATTAATATCCTTGCTCTGTATGTAGAAACAATGCCATAATATACATGGTGCTTTAGACAGACATTTTGGGGATGAAGTTTAAATCTGTAATTTCTCCATCCAAATCTTTGATTGTTCAACTCAAGATATACAGTATTCATCACAGTAAATGTTTCTAAAATACTGAACTGTTCTGGTTCTCATTAAGAAAAACATATTATTATTTCTCCACTCCACATTATAATATCAGTCATAAGCCTAAAAATATATAATATTACTCTGTTGAAACACTCACCCACTCCTCTTGGAGTTCATAAGCCATTGAACAAAGTCCTGAGCCATCCTATCTTCCTGGTATTTACTGTAGTCGTTAGAGAAGGTTCCCTCGGAATGTCTCTTCATGTTAGATGTGCCCATCAAATCCTCCAATAGTGGGTCTGCTGTCTCTAAGCTACAGGAAAAGAAGAATCTTTAATGCTGAAATTATGCTGATAGATGCCTCATTATAGTCTAATTGACAGTTTGATTGACAGTTGCTGTTGGATACATGTACATTATGTGTTAAACACTAGTCATTCCGTCTGTACTCTACATTGATACTGTACGCTGTGCGCTTTTTTCCCCTATGATATGTTCAGGAAATATTTGTTAAAATATCCCATGGAAAATTGGGATCATTTCCCCCCATGGAAAATATAAAAATGTTGAGCTGTACCTTGAGATGTCCTCAGCCTCTTGTAGAGGGACTTGCCAACTGCTCTGTACGATGACCAGGAGGAGAACACCAGCCAGGGAGTGGATGCCAAACATTGTGACCTGCAGACAGAACCACAATTGAATAACTTAGCCGGAGACAGTCAAGAACATTTTACATTGACAAGCCAACGGCTCCATATCAATCATACATCCATTGACAAAATCAAAGGTTTTGTTCACAATGGAAAAACAAATCCAGTTTTGAAACAGATTTTCAAAAATCAATTAAGAGGTGTCCTGGCTGCAAGAAACTCACCTGTTCCTGTTAATGTTTGTGTAGATGAGATGAAATGTGTGTCTGAGAGTGAGTGATCCTCTGCTTCAGTCCTGGTTCCTTGTGGTTGTATCTTGGTGACCTGACTGTCTGTGGGGGTCTTATATAGCATGGCCATAAGGCCGGGTCTGCTCCGGTGGCCCAATCCTCCCACTCTGTTACACCCATTTGTTACTCTCAATCCATTACACATAGGGCCCGTTTGGTTGCAGTGGATTAACTCGCAATGAAACGTCTGTTTAAAATTAAAATGGAAGATGTGGCATTATCCATGCGAGAACAGCTGTCACTTAGGTGTAGAAATCAAACAAGATGACATCCTGTCAAATAGTGTGTGTGTATGTGTGTGTGTTTACTGTAAATGGGAAGCTAAGTCAGTGTTTGTGGATTGTATTAACTATGATAGAATCAGAGATGGAAAATAGTTTTGGGGTGTTTTTCCTTTGGTCACCCATTTAAGACAATAACATTTCCATTGTGGGCCCTGTTGATCATCCCCTTTTAGACACATGAATGAATGTGTTATTCAAAGCCTATACCTGCATTACCATTTACTGAATGTACTTATAAACCATTTACAGATGATATCAAATTATTATATCAAACCAAAGTCATTTTGATTTTGATTATAAAGTACCAGTCACGTTTGGACACACCTACTCGTTCAAGGGTTCTTCTTTATTTTTACAATTTTCTACCTTGTAGAATAATAGTGAATACATGAAAACTATGAAATAACACATATGGAATCATGTAGTAACCAAAAAAAGTGTTAAACAAATCAAAATATATTTTAAATTCTTCAAAGTAGCCACCCTTTGCCTTGATGACAGCTTTGCACACTTGGCATTGTCTCAACCAGCTTCATGAGGTAGTCATCTGGAATGCATTTCAATTAACCGGTGTGCCTTGTTAAAAGTTAATTTGTGGAATTTCTTTCCTTCTTAATGCGTTTGAGCCAATCAGTTGTGTCGTGACAAGGTAGGGGTGGTATACAGTAGATAGCCCTATTTGGTAAAAGACCGAGTCCATATTATGGCAAGAACAGCTCAAATAAGCAAAGAGAAACAACATTTAAGATATGAAGGTCAGTCAATCTGGAAAATGTCAAGAACTTTTTAAGTTTCTTCAAGTGCAGTCACAAAACCAATCAAGCACTATGATGAAACTGGCTCTCATGAGGACCGCCAAAGGAAAGGAAGACACAGAGTTAACTGCTGCAGAGGATAAGTTCATTAGAGTTACCATCCTCAGAAATAAATGCTTCACATAATTCAAATAACAGGCACATCTCAACATCAACTGTTCAGAGGAGACTGCGGGAATCAGGCCTTCATGGTTGAATTGCTGCAAAGAAACCACTACTGAAGGACACCAATAATAAGAAGAGTCTTTCTTGGGCCAATAAACACGAGGAATGGCCATTAGACCGGTGGAAATCTGTCCTTTGGTCTGATGAGTCCAAATTTGAGATTGTTGGTTCCAACCACCGTGTCTTTGTGATACGCAGAGTAGGTGAACGGATGATGTCCGCATGTGTGGTTCCCACCGTAAAGCATGGTGGAGGAGGTGTGATGGTGTGGGGGTGCTTTGTTGGTGACACAGTGATTAATTTAGAATTCAAGGCACATTCAAGGCACACCACAGCATTCTGCAGCGATACGCCATCCCATCTGGGTTGCGCTTAGTTTAGTTTAGTTTAGTTTATTAGTTTATAATGACGTGGACAGTCCCTTTTGATAAAAAGAGCAGCTTTAGCCTCTACGGCTAATTTCCAGCTCTAGTCCCCGGCCAGTTGTCAAATAGGCATACATCAAATAAAATACATTACAATTATTTTTTACAACGGGACTAAACAAGAGGGAGTAGACATACTAAACGTGTGGCACACAATTGAGGCAAGCAAAAAACAAGCAAGCACAGATTGCAGAAACATAAAAACAGGTCATGCAATAAAACAGTACAAATCGACATAAAGAATAATCACACAGAGATCACATTGAAGCACATACAGGACATAACATTGAGGCAGGCAGCAAAGATCAAGTGGCAGCAGCATGACCATGTCACGTGAAATTAATGTGTGCAGTTATAATTGTCGGACAGCCAGTTTTTAAGGTGTATAGTAAAGGTGGAATATGTATGTATGTCTTTAATTGTAGTGGGCATTGAGTTCCAGCTTTGTATTGCTGTAACAGAAAATGATAATTGACCAAATGTGCTTTTTCTGAATGGAATTAAAAGGTCACCTCGTGTGGTGCTTCTGGTAATCTGCCTGCTATTATTACGTTGGATTATAAATGAATTAAAAGGAGCAGGAGCGGTATTATGCAGAATTTTGTAGACCAAACAGATGTTTTTATATTTGATTAGTGGGGCTATCATTTGTTTTTCAACAGGACAATGACCCAAAACACATCTCCAGGCTGTGTAAAGGCTAAGAAGGAGAGTGATGGAGTGCTGCATCAGATGACCTGACGTCGAAATCACCCGACCTCAAACCAATTGAGATGGTTTGGGATGAGTTGGACCGCAGAGTGAAGGAAAAGTGCTCAGCATATGTGGGATCTCCTTTAAGACTGTGGGAAAAGCATTCCTCATCAAGCTGTTTGAGAGAATGCCAAGAGTGTGCAAAGCTGTCACCAAGGCAAAGGGTGGCTACTTTGAAGAATCTAAAATCTAAAATATATTTTGATTTGTTTAACACTTTTTTGGTTACTACATGATTCCATGTGTTATTTCATTGATGTCTTCACTATTATTCTACAATGTAGAAAATAGTACAAAATTAAGAGGAACCCTTGAATGAGTAGGTGTGTCCAAACTTTGTACTGTCAATCCCCTACAGTAAGAATCCACAATCTAGATTTAAACAATTTTATTGAAACAGTATACATACACACTGTAGGTACAAAGGTCTTCCAATATTCCCTCTATAAAAACATACAGTATGTTTGTACAATAAAATACAAAGCAATATAATGTATCGACATTAATGTTGATACCTCATAAATATAACAGTGCAATCAAGGCTCCTTAATGGATACAAGTCAGACATGCTTAGTCACTGGCTGATCAGTTCTCACAAAGCTCTTTGGTATTTCAATATAATCACATCCTTCATTTCAAATGTAACCTCATAACTTGTGGGGAGGCTCAGAACAAACAATGATAGATCAATCCTGCTGACGTCATTGTTTTATAACTGCATAGAAAGAGGAAAGTATTTTGGAGTGTATGTTTGGGTATTGGCTCAAACAACTTAATTAATCAAAAAATAGGACAACTTTCAATTACATTTACATCATTTAGTAGACGTTCTTATGCAGCGCTACTAACATGAGCAATTAGGGTTAAGTGCCTTGCTCAAGGGCACATCAGCAGATTTTTCACCTAGTCGGCTTGGGGAATCAAACCAGCGACCTTTTGGTAACCGGCCAAACGGTCTTAACCGCTAGGCTGCCTGCTGTCCAAATGAATTACAAATGAATTTGGGGCAGTTCGTTTTATCGTTCGGCAAGCATCAGGTTGGGCATCATTCATTCAAATGGCATCAGGCGAAGCAACTCTGGAGGAAGTGACTCATGTGGGTATAGACATGCTGATTGGCTGAACCATCAAGACCATGGTCCTTGTCCGTGTACCACTGTAGTAAAGTGATAGAAAGAAGGAATAAGCACAGATCATTTGTTTATTGGAGAAGTGTTTTCATGGAGCAGGTTCATTGAGGTATAAAGCTCTACAACCACTGATTGTGTAGATAACTCATCTATCTAAAATCAAAATATTTACCATAGCCTCAAAGTCCACTTGTTCCTCAACCAGAGCTGCAGAGATCTGAGCAGCTTGTTGAAAATGGACATTGTCTGAAACAAATAGAGAGATTTAAATAACAATTTAACAGTATCCGATGTCCAGTGTTTTCCTATTCTCATATGATATGGTAAAGCCTCAGAAAAAGTATGTACACCGATTAGTTAACACTTTTAGCTTCATCAACTAATGGGTTTACAAAGTCAAATGAATAGTCTAGACTCTAAACATCGTATGGTTGATAATTGCACACGTGGTGTGTTTTTAAAGAACATTCCAGAAATACTAGAGGAGGCTTCACCATCTGCTGTCCCATGGACGAGAAGGTATTGCACTGATTTGAAGTTCTTAGCTCTGGCTGTCACTGTGGAGTTCTGTAAAACACATTTACATTTTGTTAATTCCGTGGAGAGTAATACCAGTTTGGATAATACAGGCCATAGTATAACATCGTATGTATAAATGGCCATTTAAAATGTTGTCTTTGGTAAACTTACATTGTAGAATTCAAGATTTTCTGAAGGTTGATTCATGTAACGTTCTGTGTAGATTGTATCTGAAATATTGAAAGTAGGGAAAATGTTTCCAATGATTTACAATTACATATTTAACGAACGTGTATATTATTGTAAATATATCAATAACATATCAATGACAGAATGGCATACCATAATACTCCCACTTGGAAACTGGGGCAACTGCCATTCCACATTTGAAAACTCCACTCCCAGCTCCCAGAACCATTGACGTGACATAACCTCCATAGGACTATAAAACACATTGACAGCTGATCATTTTGGCCTTGAATTCAGATAAGATTAGATTACTCAAGGCACACTGACAAGATGATTGTACATGTGCTGCATTTCATTACGTTGCACTTGATGGTTCCAACGGATCATATTCTCAAACTCTATGCTATAACTTACCCAACCCCAAATTGCTATTCTGCCTTTGTCGACAAAGCCCATATTGGTGAATTCCCTGAAAGAGAAAAGTGACTTGCTGTAAGTTGGGAACCACCAGTACAAACACACATTCATTTAAACGTGAGGGTCAATTAAAAGGGGTTCTAATGGACCATGCCCACTGATGGTCCATGGTCTAACTCTAATCTCTACTGTCCTCAGTCCCTCTGACGTGAAATAAGGGAGAGGTAAATAATGTTGCATTCCAGCTGACCCCATGTGACGTCTGATCAGTCACATCATTAGCCTGGAGGTCAGATCTGTATGTACTTTAACCAACACCTCTGTCACATCCGTTGTCCTGCCAGACAGGATATATTTAGCATGAAAGTGGAGATGAAGAGGAGTTGGATAAAGATCTGTCAACTAGGCTATTGCATCATAAAGCTCAAATCAAAAAAGCCTTGGAATCTCTAAATATCCATGTAGAAATATATTGTGTTATATAATGTTTATTTATTATTTATTTTTTTACCCCTTTTTCTCCCCAATTTTGTCTTATCCAAGTCTTGTCTCCACTGCAACAAACACAACCCGAACGCACACTTAACCTGGAAGCCAGCCGCACCAATGTGTCGGAGGAAACACGGTACACCTGGCGACCGTGTCAGCGTGCACCACGCCCGGCCCGCCACAGGAGGAGTCGCTAGTGTGCGATGGGACAAGGACATCCCTGCCGGCCAAACAATCCCCTAACCTGAACGACGCTGGGCCAATTGTGCACCGTCCCTTGGGTTTCCCGGTCGCGGCCGGCTGCGACAGAGCCTGGACTCAAACTCAGAATCTCTATATATCATGTTATCTTAATGTCACTTTTGCAGTGTGACACAGTATAATACAAAGCAAGCTGTTTGAGTCAGTTGGGCATAGCTATCGACTTGGCTACTGTTCAACCACAGTTCAACCTTACTGTCACGTCCTGGCCATAGATAGCCCTCTGGGCTCTTTATGGTGGTTTTGGTCAGAACGTGACTAGGGGGATTATTGGATCTATTATTTGTATTTCTATGTGTTGGTTTTGGTATGGTTCCCAATTAGAGGCAGCTGAGTGTCGTTGCCTCTAATTGGGGATCATACTTAAGTTGTTCTTTTTCCCACCTGTGTTTGTGGGTTATTGTTTTTAGTTAGTGCCTGTGTGCGCTATTGCACGATTCAAGTCATTTCTTTTGTTGTTTTTTAATGTTTCACTAATAAATTATGTGGAACTCCATGCACCCTGCGCCTTGGTCCATCCATTACAAAGATTGTGACACTTACTTTGCGGCCGTTATCTGATCTTCCACCTCATAGGTTCCCAGACGTCGGTAGATGGAGTGCATTAGCTTGTCGCCTTGGTAACCACTTCCCCTACCATCGAAGCTGGCAACGATGACCTTCTCCGTGCTCGCCAGGTATGCGGCCCAGCCTAACCTATAGCGGAAGTCTGCTTTCTGACTGCAAGGCCCTGCGTACCTGGAATACAAAAGAGAAAGACAAAATGTTATTGTTAGTGCCCAGAGTTTTCCCTGACCACATGAGTTTACCAGAAAACACTGCAGACTTCTGAATTTAACTAGGGCCCAGAGTTTTCCCTGACCACTTGAGCTCACCAGAAACCAAAAAACATTTAACTAGAGTATTTCCTGCTCAAGTCATGTGGTCAGGATTAACTCCAGGCCCTCTTTATTACTACAGCCATTCATCATAAGACAAAGCAGATCATGTATTCACAGAGGTTAATTAATTCGTACACATCAATAAGTAAGGGGTATTTCTTGGATTTGTCAAATCCAGGAGGCAAGGTCATCTGGTACCAAAGATCTGTCGGAAAAAACAGAAGCATCCATCAATGGATATCAAGTTAGAGATGTCCCATGGTTTTAATATCAGTCGAAAGATTCAATTCAAGTCTTTAATAGTTGAAAGCCTTACTAAATTCTCCTTGCTTGATAAAGTCGCGTCGCATGGTGGGCATGTGGATCTCAGACAGAAGGCCTTCCAAAGCCGTGTTGTCCTCAAGAACCTGAATCTCTAAACGATGAGAAGATGCACTGGGACTTTGCTTGGCTTATATCATTTATTTACATCACACTCTAGTAAATTTAACTGGCCTACCTGAACCAGCATCCCTGTTGTCCCTGAGAGTATACAGAGGTAGTCCAGGACCTGTGGAGACAAACACATATTTAATATAGTGTGTGTGTCCTCCCAAATGATCTAGAAGCACTACTACTACAGAAACCTTTCAAAGTAAATATACCGGCTGGGATATTGTTTAGGGATGTCACAGCTACAGTGTTGTGATGACTGGACTGCACAAACACTGTTGGAGTAGTGGGTTGTGTAGTGTGTGTGGGTGTGTTGTGTGGCTGATGGACCTGAGCAGTCCATGCGGAAGAAAGAGGCACCATGGCTGAAGTAAGCTGAGTTGTATTGACACCTGTCCTCATTCAGGGTACAGGTCAGGCACTGGGTGGCGGGGGGAGTGGCTCCGAGAGTGATCCTGACACACACACACAAACAACTGACATGACTCTATTGGCTACAACTATAGAGTGATAGTAAGTCATAGGTTATGCATGTTAGAAATGAGTACTGCATGAGCATGACAGAACCAAGGCATGAAAATGAAAGAGTGATACTCTTACTTGTAAATGTTTCTCCCTCCCGGCTTGTCACCATATTGGTTGCTTGAATAGTATATGGTGTTGCTAGTCACTTTTAAAATGTCAATGACCTCCCAGGTCCCCGAGGTGACAGCTGTTGCTGTGCCCTGCAAGGACCACATACAAATATTACAAATCAAGTGTGTATCATAACCATGTCTGGGTTACGGAGAAGGTGTACTACTTAGTACTTACACCTGTTACGTGATGAATATGTTTATAGCCGTTATTGTCACTCATCACAATGTAAAAACTGGCTTTGTCCGCCGATAAAGTAGGATTAGAAGGTGAAAACTAGAAGAAACAAAGATAATGTATTTATTTACAGGAATAATCCATGCTTGTTACTTGGTAAATTCTGTTTTTATGGCCCAGGGATAATGTAAACATGTTCATATTGTTGTGTTTGTATAAAGTACATACCCCGTCCAATCCAACCTGTCTTGCTAGTCACGTCAAGTTTCTGAAAACACAACAAAAAAAGTATATAATTTGATGGTTTATTGTAATTCATAGGAAATTAATTGTTTGTCATTCGTACAGTCTGATCCTCTCTGTGACATATTAGGACCCAAAAAAGTTATCTGAGGAGAGGAGGGAAGGGAAGGGGAGGGGAGGGTGGCGGAAAAGTGTGTGGGGGGTTTATGACGTACCTCTAACGCATTCTCGATCCAGGTGTTTCCGACTGTGTTGAAGTCGTAGATCTGAAAGCGGAGCTCGTTCTGTTTCCTCTTCTGCCACTGGACAGCGATGCGTTCATCAGTTACCCAGGTGACTGTGGCCAAATAGTGATCACTGTAAAAAACACGGAAACAACACCACTTGTCTCACAGCTTACACCTAAAAATTGATTTTAAAATTCCAATGCAATGCATTTCTCTCCTACTGAAGACATTGTGTAATGTATTGTGTACTACAGAGTTTCATTACCCTGCACCAATTGAAGCTGGCACAACAACTTCTGTGATGTTTGATATGTTTGTAGTATCATACACAAACAGCTTCACCACTGGATTGGGAGTACCAGGCTAGAAGATGGAGAAAAAAATAAATTTATGCAAAAACAATTACGATTAAATAAAAACAAACTTTGGGTCTTATAGGTTTCTTTCTTACAAGCAACCACATCTTTAAAATGTATATTTTTACATCTTGTTTTATAATGACTATAGACACAGTATCAATGCATTAATATGTGACAATACAGAGTATATGACTCTATTCAAATACACAGTCGTCAAGAGAGGTTTACGAATTGGGAAATCACGGACCAATATAATTTTATTGGGACAGCTTAGACCTGAATGTACCCTGAGTTGTGATAAAACAACATCCTTTTAACCCAGAGGCCTTATGGTCCAGAGTCCAGTTCCCTTATCAACTGCCACAGAACCTCATGCCAATAATGACCTACTCCAGCACACTTTTTAGATACACATCAAACATACATAAAGTGTTATCTTACCTTAGGATAGGGGAAAATGACAGTGTCAGGATACTGTTCCTTCCCATACCAGGAATACTCTATGTTTTGGACCAGAGTGTCATTAAACTCAGCATAGGCCAGATTCCTCCCTCCAGGTGACCACCACATTGCCTCGTAAGAAGAGAACATTTCCTCTAACAAAACAACAAACAATCAAAAAACACTGTTAGGCCTACATCAGGATGGCACATCTATTTTGTGAGTTGTGGCTTAAGCTGTTCACAGACTTCTGGGTTGTCAAAAGAGAAACTTGTTCATGTATAATCACATTTTACACAATTCACATCACAGTGCTGACTAATATGTACTAGTTATAGTAAGAGGAATGTAAGATTCACAGCTGCCTTCTTGTATGTATTGCTTACCCTCATACACCCAATCTGGGATGCCATTTAAGATTTTGTTGTGTTTTCCGTTGA
Source organism: Brachymystax lenok tsinlingensis (assembly GCA_030435695.1). NCBI lineage: Eukaryota > Metazoa > Chordata > Actinopteri > Salmoniformes > Salmonidae > Brachymystax > Brachymystax lenok. The sequence goes on from CM059814.1 coordinate 47,273,443, forward strand.
AGGTCACCTGTATGGCCTTAGCAGTAGGGCTGGTCTTCACATAGACATCATTTTCCCACACAAAAGCCTGTATGTGAGAGTAACAGAGATATGGAGATAAGTCTTAATGACTCAAGTTCCTCTTTAAACATGGTATAACACTGCAATATGCATAATAGCGTAACAGTAACCTATTACATGTTATTTATTTGGAGCGTGATGGAAAATGTGATTGTTGAGCATTCCAGCTTTGAACTGAAGACAAAGAAAAGTGCATGTTGTGTTGTTGGGTCAGTCCTATTGATGATGAGTGTTTGGAAGACATGTAATGGGTCAGCCACCAGAAAAGCATAGTATATAAACAAATCCAATGGTTTCTCTCAAGTGTCCTTTTAACCTACCATTTTGTTCCCTGTTGGCGCCCATGCAAACAAATGGACATGGTGAGGAATGTCTGGTGTACTGAGAAATGTCCTAAAATGAGAATAAATAAAAACTAACAGTATTAATGTCTTTGAGTTTGACAAAACACCATATACAGTTCATTCGGAAAGTATTCAGACCCCTTGACTTTTTCCACATTTTTTTTACGTTACAGCCTTATTCTAAAATGTATTAAATAGTTTGCACCTGAGCTCAATTTCGAGTCTCAGCAAAGGCTCTGAATAACTTATGTAAATAAGTTATTTCTGTTTTTTATTTGTAATACATTTGCAAAGATGTCTAAACCGGTTTTTGTTTTGTCATTATGGGGTATTGTATGTAGTTTGATGAGGATGTTTTTTTATTTAATCCGTTTTAAAATAAGGCTGTAACGTAACATAATGTGGAAAAAGGGAAGGGGTCTGAATTCTTTTCCCAATGCACTGTAAATGCGTCCCTATAAATAATTAGCAGTAAACATGACATTTTATGGCCCTCTTCAGTTCCTCTATTTGTTGAGTATTGTTGACCATTTCCTGCACTAGTCCCATTAATAAAATAACATGTCCTATATTGTCTACACTGCATATGTAATTCTCAAAGTCAAAGGGATATTGAAGATGTGTGTATAGTACTCATTTGCAGATAAGAACAGTTGAAAGAGACTTACGAGCCTGCCAAATCATAGAGAGAATATGAAGCTGTGAAGGAGTGTCTCCATATCTGTTGAAACAAATGAAGCAGATTATAATTACGAATGTGATTAGTAGCACAGATCAATTACTTATATGAATTAATTAACACATTAATTCAATTAAATGTATTTATTTTTTTACTTTATTTATCCCTGCAGGGTATTTACTTTGGGCACGTAAGTCTGATTCTGCAACAACAACAACAACCACCCCACAATGACACACCACACTACTTCACAGCAGGATAGCACAACAGAAACAAATCATTAAATATCACAAGACATTACCTTAGTCCAATTGCTCTTGAAAGCGACATATTTTTGATCGGCAGACACTACATAATCATAGGCAGCCACTTGATCCTGTTTTTCAAAACAAAAAGGAGCTGTGTTATACATGACACACACACTCTTAACTTCACCATACTTACTTCCAAATATGCACAGACAGACAGACAGACAGACAGACAGACCCATGAGGGGTATCTTACAAATGTGATGCTGCTCAGGAATTCGGAGTTGTTTCCTGTAATCAGGTTGTGACGGAAGATGGAGCCGTCTTTTTTATGCAGATACTCATGGTCTGTGGGGAGGAGAAAGAAGAGAGGAGTTTAATAACAACGAACTAACTGACGTTTAAGTTGAAATATCAGCACTGTTGCTACTCTGGTCTCGGCCTAGCACTGATGATTTGACAAAAAAGCCAAAGTGTGCCATTTAAATAGAGACAGTATATAGGGCCTAGTATATAGGCCTTACCACCCAAGCCACTGCCTGTTCACCCCGCTATCATCCAGAAGGTGAGGTCAGTACAGGTGCATCAAAGCTGGGACCGAGAGACTGAATAACAGCTTCTATCTCAAGGCCATCAGACTGTTAAACAGCCACCACTAACATTGAGTGGCTGCTGCCAACATACTGACTTAAATCTCTAGCCACTTTAAATAATAGGATTTGGATGTAACAAATGTATCACTAGCCACTTTAAACAATTTTGGATAAAATGTTTACATATCCGACATTACTCTTATCAAATGTATACACTGTACTCTAAACCATCTACTGAATCTTGCCTATGCCGTTCGGCCATCGACTCAAATCTCTAGCCACTTTAATAATTAACAATTGGATGTAAAAAAAGTATCACTAGCCACTTTAAACGATGCCATTTATATAATGTTTACATATCCTACATTACTCATCTCATATGTATACACTGTACTCTATACCATCTACTGCATCTTGCCTACGCCGGTCAGCCATTGCTCATCCATATATTTATATGTACATACTCGTATTCATTCCTTTACTCTTGTGTGTATAAGGTAGTTGTGAATTTGTTAGATTACTTGTTAGATACTACTACTGGTCGGAACTAGAAGCACAAGCATTTCGCTACACTCGCATTAACATCTGCTAACCATGTGTATGTGACAAATAAAATTGGATTTAGTATTGTTTTTTTATTGTTTCTTTTCATTTTGTAAAGGGAACATTGTGTTGGCTTATATCTAAACGTGCATCCTTCCAGGGTTAGAGTGTTGTGTAATACATTCCAGGCACACAATTACTGACTGGATTAAACATCACAGCCATCCACTCATTTCCATACAGTTGATTGATTAGGCTTCTAGGGTGTTTTACCTGAGATCCAGCGCATGTTGTAAGATCTGGCCCTGATGGAACTATTGAAGACATCACTGAGAGTGAACGTCCTCTGAGCCGTCATTTTTTCCTCTGAAACATGGGGCTCAAAGTTAGCGTTCACTGATTTCTTGTACTGTCTATACTAGGATTAATGTACCAGTGCAAACTGTAGGCGACCGTAATGACTCATAAGACTACAATGCATTTACACATGATTGAACAGGTCTTGATGAAAATAGATACGGATCATGGGAGGACTATAAGATTGTAACAGATAACAATGTAAGATCAATATACATTTGACTGGGTTTGTAGAGCTGCTATAACTGAGGTAAATGTGCTAGTAGGCTACACAAATGTGGTACCTGCATAGAAGATGTGATATTGCAACAAGGTCCTGCATTTCTAAGGCAATAAAGCACTAGGCCTACATGTTTGTATGTCATATGGATAATATAAAAGTGTTTATTTTATGCAGTGTTATTTTACAATAATAGAGTTTTAACAGAGTTAAAACAGAGTTTTTTTTACAGTTATGGTAGGCTACAATTTAATGGGTCATTGAAAGCAACTGAAAGTGGTACCACTCACCCTTCAGATATAATGCTGTGGGCACTGCTATCAAGATGATGACGACAGCAAGCCCCAAAAGTCCCAACAACACCTTACCTATGGAATTCTGTCAAAGGTAGCTAGATTAGCGACACTTATTCATCAACAAAATGCTATGTTGTATTATAAACAAATTCTTATCATTGAGTTTTGAAGTTTACCATCCTGCCAATTTGAAGGTGGCGAATCCGTTTCTATTCAAAATCACATTGAGAGTAAACACGTCACCCACTAAACTGTTGTGTGTAAATGGTGCAAAATAAAGTTCTGCACAAGAACATTTCTGTTAAATATTAGATCAGCGTCGGTTATAAACGTGGGGCAATACAATTCCGAAGTCCAAAGTAAAGCTCGTAAAGTTTGAACGCGTCTTATTTTCCCCAGAGCCTGTTTAAGTGGAGAAGTTTATGCTTACTTACTATCTAATCTATTGACGGATTGCATCCATACACAACTTTCATACACAATGAAACCATCCACTTTGTGGTTGAACCGTTGTAGAACAAGAATAGCCTTCACCATGCAAATTAGGCATCACATTTTTTACTTGGAAATCCAGACACTGAATTTACAGTATTTAATTTGTTTTATAATTCCATTCAATCTGAATTAGGCCTAAATGTTTTCTCTCCCTTTTTGAAGGGAATTGTTTGGGCATTTTATAAGGCATATGTCCTTGTGAGGGCAGGGTAGTCACATATGACTCTTGAGTGAATATCAACAATAAGCTGATGTTTCATGTCTTACCGCTAATGGTATAAAAACAATGTAGCCTAATTCACAGCTGCATTGGATGACACTGACATCGCAGTTGGGCTACATCTAATGCACTAGCATCTCCCTGCACATTGGGTCAAAGGTTATCACTACTCTACACTACTCATGGCTATAAATTATATTTACAGACTTCATTAATGAACTACCTACTTGGGTTTGAGGTCAGGTTCCTCTCTTTAAGCCGAGTGGGATCTCAACAGACGTGTGAAAACAAATACCGGCCTACATTCAGATACAGTATATGTGAGAACCATATGAGTGTACATATTAAGTGTAATTTAGTTACTTTTTTATTGGTTGCTTTCCTTTTAGGATTTTTCTTTCGATTAATTGAATTGTCACGGCTGTAACTAAACCAAAGGTGGTGGAATGATTCTCAAAGCTTATTTCCAATTTCTGTGGTGATACAATGCCTTTACTTCAAGGTCAACAACAAAGCCCCCTCTATTTTATTCTCAAGGGTTTTATGACATTGTCATCACATCTGCTTTTTACATGACTCCCAATTATCATCATTAAGTCAGAGGCCCCAGCTTGTGAACTTATGCTACTGGTTAATGATGGATTCAACCGGTTTCTCTGCATAGGACTTACTCCATCTCATGGACTTTGTATACAAGGCTACACAAATAGATAGGGAATACATTCACTTTTACAGCATATCAACAGACAAACAAGCAATTTGACAAGTAAAACAAAGCAACAAAAGCTTTTGTTTTTCACACTGCAAAAGCTCTTTATTGAGAGAGAGAGAGATAGAAAGAGAGAGAGACACAGAAAGAGAGACAGAGAGAGACAGAGAGAGAGACAGAGAGAGAGAGAGAGAGAGAGAGAGAGAGAGAGAGAGAGAGAGAGAGAGAGAGGCATACTTATATAGCGGTCTTGATGAGTACGGGATACAGTAACATGGGCTGAACAAGTTCCATAACTAGTGGAAGGGTCACTGATGAATCCATAAGGGATGAGCATCGGAAGATAAAGACTAAAAGCCTGTTAAAAGCTTAACAAATATCAGTTTCTTTTTTTTTATTGACCTGAGCACTAGCAGCCAACGCTGCTGTCGTTCTCTCGGACCGTGCTTCCTATGCAAACAAATAGATCACTCTCTTTTCGCCTGACGCAGTATAGTTTGAGGAGCATTACACCGTGGATCTTTCCGTTTACCTACTCTCAGATTCATGGTTAAGGCTAATGAAATTGTTTCCAGGTGTCACTTTGAACACGTTTTAGGTTTTATTGGCGTTCCTGGAATGAGAGAGGGGGAGGAGGGGTTATATAGTGGAGTACAGTGAGCACTATGGTGCAACATCATACCATAAAGCCATGGTTGATCCTGGTGCTTTTCCCTCTCTTTTCCTCTGTCATTGGTTTTTACAATACATAGTCCCTGTTTCCTATAGCTTCCTATTGTCCCCTGAATAGAAGGAAAACTGTGGCAATCGAAGGTACACCTTGATTACAGGAGGTTGGTGGCACCTTAATTGGGGAGAACGGGCTCATGGTAATGGCTGGAGCAGTATTAGTGGAATGGTATCAAATACATCAAACATAAGGTTTCCATGTGTTTGATGCCATTCCATTTGTGCCGTTTCAGCCATTATTATGAGTCGTCCTCCTCTCAGCAGCCTTCACTGACTGTGATAGTTTATCAGTAAGCTAGGTAAGCTAGATTGAAAGAATGAAAAAGTATAGTAACTACCGACAGACAGTTGTAAAATGTCTACTGGTGGTGTCTACTGTCTAATAAATTTATATTGGTGGTGTCTACTGTCTAATCAATGTCTACTGGTGGTGTCTACTGTCTGGTATTCAGACCCCTTGACTTTTTTCACATCTTGTTATGTTTCACATCTTGTTATGCCTTATTTTAAAATTGATTAAATGTTTTTTTCCCCTCATCAATCTACACACAATACCCCATAATGACAAAGCAAAAACTGTTTTTTTTATCACATTTACATAAGTATTCAGACCCTTTACTCAGTACTTTGTTAAAGCCCCTTCTTGGGTAAACCTGTATTTGAGGAGTTTCTCCCATTCTTCTCTGCAGATCCTCTCAAGTTCTGTCAGGTTTTATGGGGAGCGTCGCTGCACAGCTATTTTCAGGTCACTCCAGAGATGTTCGATTGGGTTCAAGTCCGGGCTCTGGGCCACTCACTCCTGCGTTGTCTTGGCTGTGTGCTAAGGGTTGTTGTCCTATTGGAAGGTGAACCTTTTTCCCCAGCCTGAGAACCTGCTCCAGAGCATTCAGGACTTCATCAAGGATCTCTCTGTACTTTGCTCCGTTCATCTTTGCCTCAGTCCTGACTAGTCTCCAATTCCCTGCCACTGCAAAACATCTCCACAGCATGATGCTGCCACCACCATGCTTCACCGTAGGGATGGTGCCAGGTTTCCTCCAGACGTGACGCTTGGCATTCAGGCCAAAGAGTTGAATCTTGGTTTCATCAGCCCAGAGAATCTTGTTTCTCATGGTCTGAGAGTCCTTTAGGTGCCTTTTGGCAAACTCCAAGCAGGCTGTCATGTGCCTTTTACTGAGGAGTGGCTTCCGTCTGGCCACTCTACCATAAACGCCTGATTGGTGGAGTGCTGCAGAGATGGTTGTCCTTCTGGAAGGTTCTCCCATCTCCACCGAGGAACTCTGGAGCTCTGTCAGAGTGACCGTTGGGTTTTTGGTCACCTCCCCTGACCAAGGCCCTTCACCCCCCGATTGCTCAGTCTGGCCAGGCTGCCAGCTCTAGGAAGAGTCTTGGTGGTTCCAAACTTCTTCCATTTAAGAATGTTGGAGGCCACTGTGTTCTTGGGGAACTTCAATGCTATAGAAATGTGTTGGTACCCTTCCCCAGATCTGTGCCTCGACACAATCCTGTTTTTGCTTTGTCATTGTCTGATATTTTGTGTAGATTGATGAGAAAAAAATATTTAATACATTTTAGAATAAGGCTGAAATGTAACAAAATGTGGAAAAAGTCAATGGGTCTGAATACATTCTGAATGTACTGTATATATCAATACTGGTTGTTTGATCATAAACATTCCTCTCATCATTTGGTCAACATTTGGTTTTGAAGGAGAGCTTATCTTATTTTTCTTATTTTTCAACAGTCTAATTTTACAGCCATCATATGTATTGTGTTTTTGTTCAGCTGAGTCATTGGGATGTTGGATCACTAGGATAAAGACATATTTGGCTAGAGATTTATCTGAGGGTAAATAGAGCTGAATATAGTGATAAAAGTCACCTTGTGCTAGAGAGATTTACACGGTTATGAAAACGTCACACCAGGGTAAGCCTACATGAAATTGCCTTAAAAGCTGCATCTTGGGTACCCTCTTGTGGTGACTATTGACTATTGTGTGAAGTATATAGTGGTATCTTTGAGTCTGTGTAGTTCTTATTGGGGAATGTAAATGCTTATTCATTGTAGGCCAGTCAGCCCTTGTAAATAGATCAGATTATTGTGCAGGAAAAAAACAAGCATCTGATAGCTTTTCCTATTTTTACTTGCCGTATTCAAGACAACCTCACAATCTACACAATCTTAATTTCAATCATTGGATGTTGAAATAATACAGCATTATTGGCTTCAATAAGTATATGTTTAACTCTATCAAGGTATATTTTTGAGTGATGGTTGGTTGGAGCCGGTGAACAAGAACATTCCTCTTTGGATGACTTCTATTTTATTCTGTTATATTCTATTCTATTTGAACGGCCAGCAGGCCTGTTTTCTAGTCAGCGGAGTACTAAGAATGCTGCCAAATCTAATTGAATGCTGTGAGCTTCCTCATTGGCTATCTTCACTATCAGTCGATTAGCCAATTCGGATTTCCGCCTTCTCGCAACAATTTCTTGGAAATGATGGTTTCCACTAGATTGCACAGCCACAAAGTCAAAGTTGGCAATATCGTAAACATTTATAAAAACACAAATGAGATTTTTGGTCTTAATGTAAGGTTATGGTTATGCATAAGGTTAGTAATGTGTTTGAGATTAGGGTTAAAATTAAGTTTAGTTTTAAAATCACATTTTAAGAAGATAAAGTTTAGAAATGGGCGGGATTTATGACATTGTGGCTGTAGTAACTAGTGACGACCGGAAATTATGTATACATGCCGTTGTCGCAGTATTTCAAGTAACAGGTTCGGTTTTGCTTTGCATTTACTGACTTTTGACATCGAAACATTTCAGTGCATCGAATCGTTTTGTGGCAATTCTTTATAGTGTACATATGGCTTATCCGGGATATGGCGGGGTGAGTAAACGCTTCGTGTGTTCTTTTGACTGTGATTTTACAGTAGTCTACATGAGTCAGGCCTATTCCATTTCCGATAAGGGGAGTGCTCAGATAAGACTCCTAAAATGCATCTTTGTTATGATGAAACATTGTAACACGGTCAGTTGTAAGCACAGCCGTTTCACAGTATCGACATTGAACGTTTTCCCATCTTTCTAGGCACAGTCATTTAGGCAAGTAACTGTGAGGCTATGTCTTTGTTATGAAAAAAAGTTGACATTGCCCTCAGTTCTAGCTACTTAGTTTAGTCACTAGTCCCTGGTTCCTGTTTTCATATACATAGTTATTGTCCCCTTCGATGAACTCGGGTGGGACTGTGGATCTGTCTCCTCGTTCGTTCGTACATTAGTCACACGACAGCATTGGGCCGATTTTGATTAAACGTGGTTGAATTAATCGTCTTGTCATTGTGATCCGAGTTTACAAAATTACACTGATTGGCCCAAGGGTGGCACTACATCATTCCTGGAGGACGACATGTTTACTGTTGCCTTGTTTATTTTGGAGTAATGTTAACAATTTAATTTGGCCAACTGGTATTTTGTCGGTCTTTAAAAGCACTTAATGCTGTAGTTTAAGATCACCCCATGTGGCTATTTAGGCTAGCTAGTTACAGTAGCCTATCTGTAGTTAGTAGCCTAGCCATGGCTACATACACTGTTTCAACCGCACTAGCATGGCCCACAGCTCAACCTCTCCCATTTGGGGAAATTGAATGCTTGTTGACTACAATCCATCCTCAAGTGTTCTCATATCACATTCATTAAACTCTTAACTGTTTTAAAATCACCATTGTCCTCGTGGTGAAATCGCTGATCAGTTTCCTTCCTCTCTGTCAATTGAGTTAGGATAGACACCTGCATATTTGTAGTGACTGGGTGTATTGATACACCATCGAAAGCCCAATTAATTACTTCACCATGCTCAAAGGTATATTCAGCGTCTGCTTTGTTTATTTTTACACATCTACCGATTTAGTGCCCTTTGCAAGTCTTTGAAAAACCTCCCTGGTCTTTGTTGTTGAAATATGTGCTTGAAATTCGTTACTTGATTTGAGGGACCTTACAGATACTTGTATGTGTGGAATGCAGATATGGGGCAGTTAACCACGATTGTTGAACACGGAATGAGTCCATGCAACTTATTATGTGATTTTTTTTTTTAAGCACGTTTTTACTTCTGAACTTATTTAGACTTGCCATAACAAAGGTGTTGAATACCTATTGACTCAAGACATTTCAGCTTTACATTTTTAATTTCCAAAAATTTCAACAAACAAAATTCCACTGTCATTATATGGGGTATTGTGTGTTGTATCAGTTACACAATCTCTATTTAATCGATGTTAAATTCAGACTGTAACACAAACAGTGGAAAAAGTAAAGGGGTGTGAATACTTTCGGAAGGCACTGTATATAGATGCTTGTTTCTTTTTTGTTGAGTGCTCCAATATGTTTTATATTGAATTAGTCATTTTGGGAAAGTTTTCCTTAAGCCCAGTTACTTGATGACTGTACTCTCCTTTTCCTGTCAGTATGGAGGACCAATGCAAGGCATGCAACTCCAGGGTATGCCTATGCATGGAGGACCCATGGGAGGCCCACCCCAGGCAGGCTACCCCCAGAATGGTGGAGGCTACCCTGGGACGTTTGCTGCTCCTCCTCAGCAGCCTGTTAATGACCCCATGTGGGGGTACTTTACTACCATAGCAGGACAGGTGAGCAATCAATGCTTTTCATTTAAATTCACGACCATGGGTACAGTAAATATTCCTCTTTGGATAGAATGCAACATTACTGGCTACCTGAGTGGTGCAGTGGTCTAAGGCACTCCATCGCTGTGCTTGAGGTGTCACTACAGACCCGGGTTCGATCCCAGGCGGTATCACAACCGGCCGTGGCCAGGAGTCCCATAGGGCGGTGCACAATTTGGCCCTGCCTCCGGGTTAGGCCAGGGGGGCTCATTGTGCTATAGCGACTCCTTTTAGCGGGCCGGGCGCAATGCAGGCTGACTTCGGTCGTCAGTTGAACAGTGTTTCGTCCGACACATTGGTGTAGCTGGCTTCCGGGTTAAGCGGGCGAGTGTTAAGAAGCGCGGTTTGGCGGGTCATGTTTCGGAGGACGTGTGACTCGACCTTTGCCTCTCCCGAGCCCGTTGGGGAGTTGCAGCGTTGAAATAAGATCGCAATTGGATATCATGCATTTGGGGAGAAAAAGGGGGTTAAAATACAACAACAAAAAATAATGCGATGTGTCATGGTTACACCACAAAGTGATCTCAAGACATTTAAGTATATTTTTATATATTAAATTCACTGCACAGTAATAAGTTGTTGTTGGAGAGTAATCTTCCAGGGATATTCCTCTGTGCAGGATGGGGAGATTGATGCAGAGGAGCTTCAGAGGTGTCTTACACAGACTGGTATCAGTGGCACCTACACTCGTAAGTTCACACCCAGTGCCATGATCAAAGATTAACTTTGTGGTCATAAATGATCCAATTATTGTGTTTTATGATTTGAGTATCCCACATTAATATAGTCTTTGCAAAGCTTTGTCACAGGTTTTCTGATTGGTATTGTCATTATATGTACGTTTTTTGTGTGATCATGGTTTCTCTTCTCCAACAGCCTTCAGTTTGGAGACGTGTAGAATCATGATCGCAATGCTGGATGTATCCTTTCTATATCAATGAATCTCTTGGACTGGGCCTCTGTCCAGTGTCATTGAAGTTTGTTTGGTATTGCACTTTGCTACTTTGACTTGCTGGTGAAAATGAATAGCAGTCATAAATGTTAATTAATAAACCTAATGTGTCAGTGCTGAGTTCATCCTTCTCTTTTAACAGTTGTAGAGGTGGGAAAGCTTTGAGCAGTAGGTGGCCGGGGATGATTCATTTTAATTCCCATAAATTACTACTTGACTCTTTTATACAAGGCCTAGTCTACTGGGTCCCATTCAGTATGTATTTGCCAATGAATTTGCAAGACGGAACTTGCTTCATTTGCGTCATGCCTGTAGCTCCAATTTCAAAGGTAGAGGCACATTCTTGTCCTGTTTCTCTCTGAACATGTTCATGCTTCTTATGTACAGTAATAGACTTTACAACAAGGATGTACAACAGTCAGCATTTTCAGTTTTGGATTTTCTATAAAATGTATTTTCAGATTAAACACATGATACGTGTGTAAGTGGGCCATATTGAGACAGAGGGTTGCTTGTGGAATTGATTCAGTCGCAGAAAGGTCAGGTTCTCCCACAACATTTACCACAACTCATCATATCCTGTGTGAGACCAGTTCACATGGCCGTTTTTAGTTTCACTTTACCTAACGAACAGAGTTAACCCTTAACTAACCGGCCACCAGAGAGACATGACCGGAAAGCTGGGCTTCAATGAGTTCAAGGAGCTGTTTGCTGCCTTGAGTGGCTGGAAGCAGAACTTCATGATGTTCGACCAGGACCGGAGTGGCACGGTGGAACCCCATGAGATGACCCAGTCCATCTCCGCTATGGGTGAGTCAGTGCTCTGCTAGGCTAATGATATGGGATAGTCCATTTTTGATAGGATGATGACATGGGATAGTCCATTCTGCCATTCAAAGAGGGGCAGCGTTCCAGAGCCTGGTTCAGATGCAGCATCCGAAAGGGGTTGGGAGGCTTGACTTCTTTAAATGATTTAAACCATTGACGATAGACTCCTACAATAATTATAATTTTGGTGTAGCTGGAGATAATTGCAAGGCATTGGTCCGAGAGACCCTTCTTGATACAAAGTAGATGGACAATAGGCAAAAGGCTGGTGTTTATGATCATTGTCAACTAAATGCAGTGGTCACTATGGATGAATCCTAATACTATGTTGGCTTACGACTAATTGAATGCATGTTGTGATCTCTTACTACAGGCTACAGGATCAGCCCGCAAGCTCTGAACGCTGTCATCAAACGCTACAGCAAAGCTGGCCGGATCTACTTTGACGACTATGTGGCATGTGCTGTGAAGCTTCGCGCCCTCACAGGTAAGATGCTGACTTGGAGGCTGCACGTGACGATGTTTAACTTCAGTTTTTTTTATTAAACAGCATTTCACATATCCTCACAATCCAGAGCTATGGGTTTCGTTTTAAAATAACATAAATTCTGTCATTCACTGACCTTTTACTCATTCCAATCCATTATCTTTTGTTGTGTAATCTGTCTTGTGTTTTGTCCTGGTCTCTTTTGTGTATGTACATTCGTAGGCTCATTAACACAGTGAGTGTCTTGCTATGCGTCTCCACAGAGAGCTTCAGGAGGAGAGACCAGATGCAGCAGGGGGCTGTCAACTTCCAATACGATGACGTAAGTGTCGGGGGCGTGCGTGTTTAGTAGGCATAAAGCGTAAGAAAACACTTTGAAACAGGGAGGTACTATCTGAACATGAATTTTTTTCGGTTTCATTTTAAAACGTTAGTGTGTCCTGATGAACACAACCCAGTTTTCCTCTCATTCCCCAGCCTGTAATATGATTCCCAAGAGCCTGTCCTGACATGCAAGTTATAGTAATTACATCAAAATTAGCTAATTTTCCTCTTGCTTTTCCTCCTGCAGTTTATCCTGTGTACAATGGCAATCTGAGGGGTGTGTCCCGGCCCATCCCGTGCTGGAGTTCGCGAGAGTGGCACTTCAACCGGCAGTCTGGGGCTCACGGACTACTTCCCACAAAATAATGGGAAGGCACCAATCAATATTAGCCAATTGTTCTTAGGTTAAGTCCCATAACCAACTTAAAATGGGGAAGGAGGTTACAATAGAAACTGGTTGTTTGCCATAATGTCTGCCTTGTATGCTATGCAGAAATGTGCAGATTTGCCAGATATCATATTGCGTGTTTCTAAATGGATCTGCTTGTTGTAAATTCTGTTGCTAACTGACAGTGGTAGATTTGAACAAAGAAAGGGAGAGCGAAGATGTTCCTGATCTTTACGATGATTACAATCTCAGATCATACGGTTCCCATATTCATCCTCATCGCTGTATATGTTCTGTTTTCTAACCACTATATTGTTTTCTAACCACTATATAGGTGTGAATTACTTTTACATTAAACACGCCATACATTTCAAAGTATAGATATATAATAATATTTTTATTACAAATATACAGTTATAGCTGGCTTTGCCTTTTTTTAAGGAAACTATATGCATCTCTTGATTAGAAGGAAATGTGGCCTAACAATACGCAAATTGAACTTTAGGGCATCCACAAATATATGAATAACCTGCACTGGTAAACATGCACTGTTAAAGCATGCATTGACTACCACTAACAATTACAACGTCTACAATTTGTGATGACCTGCATTTTCATAGTTCAGGGTGAAATATTTATCAGATGACATGTAGTTAAGTGCTTCGTGACCATTGGGCATTCATCAGTGATATTGGTGTTATTCATAACACAAACTCAGTTTGTAGTCAGTATGCATTCTGTTTATTAATTTATACAATTGCACAAATGGTTTTCATCAATATATGTACACAATATATTACATTTCTTTAAATACGGTATATTCAAGGACCGAAACATTCATATCAGCTGTTAAGTGTTGCATTGTATAAAATACAGTGGCAAACGTTTAAAAAAATGCATAAAAACAATTGTGAACAGCACTAGATTTAAAAAGTGACATTTCTCTAGTAAAGCACACATTTTTTTTAAGTTCTGTGCAAAAGTGTACACTCTATGAAAAGTTCAGTGGGACACTCTTCAGGCATTGGACATGTCATGTTTCAGCTACTTTGTATAGCATCTGTGCTCTGGAAAGCTTATACTAGAAACACCTTAGCTTGTTTTGCCAGGGTTACGTGAGTTTCAACCCATCTGTGGTGGGTTTTAAAACTGAGATCGAGTAGTCGTGGCCACTCAACTGGCATTACAATGACATATACGCCGAAAAGGCTTATAGCTGTGTATGGGCACAACTCATAGTATAGATCTGAAATTAAAGATAGACTCAGCAATATGATTATGTCATATGGCTGAGTCAGCCTTTAATTAAAACCCAACTAAGTACTGCTACAAAACATGCATAGCTATAGTATTCCCAATGAATATGACTTCCCTAGATTCCATTTGCCCTGACTACAACGTTTTTAGTATATCTGTTAATTGCTACATATGGGAGCATGATATGTGTTCTTCATAATGTATCTCACTCACTTCTTGGGCTGATACACAATTGAAATAAAACATTTAAAAAATTATGGAAAAGTGTTCTCTTATAGAAAAATTGGGTGTATTTATTACCATTGTTTATCATTTTATAACACCAACTCTCCCCTTCATGATAAATCACAAACACGTCTTTTTGAAAACAAATTGCCAGCTGATGTTGATCCATGCAATACCACACATCTGACTGTGTTTGTGTAAAATGTCATAAAACTGAAATGACTTAATTTGCGACATGCAGAATCCGTCCATATTCAATACATTTACATTGCTGACTGTTGAATGCATATTATTCAGCTGAATAAATGTGTTTATAACGTTTGTGAAGGCTAATATAGGTTAGTAAAGCTAAGGCTAACGAGGGCTAAGCTGCTAGCTCGGCCTGAATCTCTACGTTGTCGGTTTCTCACACCGTCTCAGCATTAATTTTTGTCACTTGGCTAGAAACAGTAATAAAATCTGTTTTCTTGGAATTTAAATGGAAGCCCCTAAACATTCATGGAAAGAAGAGTTGAAGCTTATAAAGATTGCGGGGTACAGTACTTATGAAAGGTATAAATGAAAGGTAGACTAGCGCGTTGACTTCCTGCTTATAGACAACAACCGAATCAAATCTGTCAAACTGCTATTGTTGGCTCTTCCTTTGCATGATTGGCAATAGACAATAGTGGCAGATTACAATGCTGTAGTTGATTTCTGAAACTAGGATGTTTGTATGAGGATGTCATACTGCAATGTCTACTGTACCTTTTAAATAATTGGTTACATGTAACTACTCAATAACTAGTAAGGAAAATGAAATAGAATTTGGCCTGATTCCTCTTATTACAATTAAAAAAAGATACATCTGAGCAATTCACCTTTAGAGTTGCTATTCATTGTAGTTTTCTACATCTGAACAGTTAATGTTGTGTTACAACTCCTTTTATACAATGATATGCATTTCGTTAAGTGCAGGCCCTTTCAAGAGAGAAATGATCCTGCACATCGATTACATATATGAAAAATAATCGTTAGTCCACTCTGTTCATGCCTCTGTGTGTGTGGTTACAGTAATAAATCGTTTTTTAATACAATACCGAAAAACTGACTTGTATAGCTCATAAATATGCATACACTTCCCATCAAATTATTTTTGGACAATATTTTCAATAGTAAAACCTATTCAGTGATTAGTAGCTATATCAAGTGGATAAGTATCCCTTTTGTAAATTCAAATATACAGTAGAGTCAATTTGCATGTAGTTGTTTTTTTACAAGAATACAGAACTTGAATTACAGTCCTTTAGTTTCTGTTTTAGTTCATGCCGTACAAGTTTTAAAGACCATTTTGACTTTTTGGCAGGTCACCGTGTTCATTTCTAGTTATTAATCAAATATGTATATTAAATTAATGTTTTAATGTTATCATTATTGCTTTCATGGCCCCATGAAAGAGACTTGTGATGCAAAGTGATTACAAATAATCTCTCTCAGGAATACTTTAGCAGTGTAAGGGATACTTTGTATAAGAGCTTTCCCAACCATTTAAATCATATTCATTTGCATATCTGTGTATTTATCTAATAGAATATGTATTTTACATAGTGGTTCTTTGTCTCTTATGATCAGATGACGGTAGGTACTTAGGCACAATATATGATAAAATACTTGTATAAATAATGTCAGACGTGGAGATTGTTAATTAGCCAAATACATTACATGGTGTCTGTTTGATAAGGTCATTAATGTGATGAGTTTAAAACTGCACACTTATTTTCAGATTGAAAATTCCTTTGAAAGAGTTTCAAGTGGCTTTGTTCCCATCGATTGGGAATAATTATATAACGGATACTCATTACTCTGAAAGCATGCTGACCTCACACCATGACTGTGCAGCGCATGAGATGTGTTGTGTTGACCTCACACCATGACTGTGCAGTGCATGAGATGTGTTGTGTTGTGTTTTGAACATGCAACAGAAAACACTTCCAAAACATGCATTTTTCTCTCTTGGAAGAACAAACATGTTAGGTGCCTTTGTGTTGCTGGCAGTATTACATCTGAAATATGTACATGGTAGATAATTACAGATATTAGTAATATACAGTATAAATACCTATGTATAAATGTACTTTATAATACATCTAAATCAGAGATCGGCAGAAAATATTGGAAAAGGAATGGAAGGAAGTCGACAGTATTCCTTGCATATACAGTCTCCTTCTAAGACCCTGAGTCAAACTTTGAGAGAAGCCCTAATTTTCCGTAGTGAGAAAGAGGGGCGCAGGCAGGCGAAAGGGCCTACTTTCCCAGAAGCCCAGGGTCAGATACCGGCCTGTGGAGTCCTGACGTTTCTGAATTTTCAGGTGATGCGTCCGGGAGCGAGGCTTGTCTGGCGGAGGGGAAGAGGGCTCTAGGTTGTTGTTTCTCCGGAGAGTCAAAATAGTTTTGTATGTGTCTGGGCTCTGTGTCCTTCTCAAGCAGTTCTGCCCCGAGGTCCTCTTCCGGGGCCATTTCCATGGGAACCTGGCCTGACATGGATTCTTTGGATTTGTTCAGGGGCTTCTCCATGTCAGGATTCTGTGAAGCAGTAAGCACAACCTGGTCTCAGAGCAAAATGTATTATATTTGTAAAACAATCTGTGCCACTCCATTTAGTATGATATGTTACTTTACGCTACATTACATTGACCGACCAATGTAATATTGGTCATACAATATAATGAGAATTGTATGATGTATAGTATCCTACGTCTTGATCGCATTTGACCCGTTTAGTATGATATATTATGTTTGACTGCTTTAGTATGAAATGCTACGTTAGGGGTTAAGGTTCGGGTCAGGAGTTAGGTTATAGGGTTAGGGGAAGGGTTAGTGAACATGCTAATTAGTGGCAAAGCCACTAAAAAGTAGTAAGTAGTTGCAAAGTTGCTAAAGTACTTAAGTTTTTGTCTGTGATGAGATTTGAATACGCAATATTTAGGTTGCTAGACGTTCCTATATGCCCAGCCATCCACCCCGACCAACCACCCTCCTTTCGTTTTTGTCTTAAGTAAATTACTGTCCGTACCAAATGTAACATATAATACTAATTTTAGTGTCCTGGATTTACGTTTACTATGTTATGTCTAGTCAATGTAATGTACCTTAACATAAAGTAACATATCACACTAAATGGAGTGGCACGGAGTTGAGTAAAATATAATATGTTTTGCTTTGAGACCAGGCTGGTCAGCAAACTGAGAACAAACAACTTCAGGCAGGGATATTGACTTCTGTAGTGTCCAAAACTCACACAGGGAGGATTTAACTATCCGTCAGAATAGAGAACAGACAATGACAATGCACCTATAGACCAGTATATAGACAGGGGAGTGTAATGTGCCTAGCCAGTATATACAGAGCCATTATGCATAACACAGTATATAGCTCTGAGGGCTAGTGTAGACCGTATTCGTTCACCTGGGCTGGTTCAGTATACCTGAGCCAGTGGTGAAGCAGGGTTGAGGCTGTGTTGAGGCTCTGTGATCCTGATGGCAGAAACAGGCTGCACCCTGATGGCAGGCCTCTGGTACTTTGGGCTGGAGGTGACGATGCTGTAGTCCGGGGGAACCACGGTGGTCTGCCTCTGCAGCAGCTGGAGGATGGCCTTGATGTCTGACGTCATCTGGGACTCCAGCCTGGATGGTGGGTGGGGAGAGCCAGGGAGACAGCGTCAGGGATCTGCCACTGACGTCAATGCGGGATTTATGTACAATTCTGAGGACCTTAAAATAGGTCCTCAGTGTATTAGCTATGTATTAGCTTTAGCTACTGTAGGTTTTGTTTTATGCATGTGTCTGGGGTTGTATTGGGAGAGCGGAGCCGGTAATACCCAATGCAAACACTAGAGGGAGCCCCAACCCATACAATTCAGAGAAGACACTAAGGCGACATACCTGTCCTATAGCACATCTTTATCTGTTTAAGACCTTTCCACCCCCAAACAAAATGTAATCACTATTTATTTTTATGTGCTTCTCTATTTTGTGAATGATAATTTCTTGATTTTTCTCCAGTTTTGCATACAACACCTTCCAGGTATCGAAAAGCCAATACTGAAATATATCACTTTAATTTATTTATTTACAATGACAAACACACAGACCCGTGTACTGTATCTAGAAACGACACACCCATACTGCCCTCAGTGCACTGCGGACAAAGAACAAGCCAGTGTTTGTCACAGTTGCTGTTGAGCTGTAAGACAATCTTAGCTGATCAACACCCCCGGCAGGCGTGCTCCAGCTAGACGAGGCAGGGTAGTGTGGCTGCCATGTCTGTTAAGTGGCCAGGCGTCTGCCCATTACCTCCCTAACGCAGGAGAAATAAGAGCGACGTACGCCTGCAAAGAGCCTGAGGTGGCCAGTCTGTAACCGCCACTTCCAGTGGAAGAAGGGAAATGGAGAGTGAAGATACAGTAGAGAGAAAAAAATGAAAGAGAGCATAGGCTATATATAGACGGAACACATATAGAGAGAGAGAAAAAGAAAGAGTCGGACAGACTCAGAGGCCTCACACTTTTTGGCTGAAGTGACTCCTCCCTCAGTCTTCTGTTGCCCCACACCACCTCCCTACCCTCCCCTCCAAACTGCCGTGGCGTCTGCTGTCTTTGTGTTGCGATTGCGTCTCACGGGCATCAGCTAAAAATAGGCGATGCTGTCTGCTGTCTGTAGCAGCTGGATCCCTTCCAAGCAGAACGTATGCAGAAGTCAACTCTTGTGTTATATAGTGAGCCTTACTTTACAAGCAATGATTCAGTGGACTGTGGATGCGTACTGTAAACCCAGTTGTATTCTGATGTGTACTGGAAAAACCTTGCTGTGTATCTAGTCTATAGTGCAGTGGGATGTAGTGATAGTTGGGCTGGGGTTATTTGAAGATGGTGTAGTCCAGTGGTCACCAACCGGTCGATCGCCAAACATTTCTGTACAAAACCCAACGATAAAGCCTTGTGTTCCAATATTTTTTAATTAGTCTCGGGCTGTTGGTGGTAGGCGCAGCCAATTCAGCTGCCCTGCGCGCCGGGTAAGCAAACTGTTGCCATTTCATGTGTCTGAAGATACAAACTCTTCCTTCCCGGTGGGCCTGGAGAGGAAATCAAGTGCACTATAAAATGCGCATTCTTCATATTTCCACTCAGCGCTACAACAAGCAGTGCAGCAGTAATGAATGAGTAGGAAAGTGTATCTATAGGCTCGCGTTGTTATTATTAGCGGCTTGGGTCTTTTTTAATATCGAAGAATATTTCACTTTCTCTGTTCATAGGAGTAACAACATGAATTTGTGCACGGGGCAGAAATAATGTGGTGCGACTCGACTTTCGCCATCAGCTGGAAGACGGAGTCCCTTTTTGATCAGTGTCAGTGGAGGAAAGGGAGAGACTGACCATCAGATGCAGGCACCATCAGCCCAGTAAAATAAAAAGCAACATATTTAAATGTATGCTCACTCAGCTGTGCCTCACAAGTAATACAACAATGGATCTATTACCGGTGTGATCATATAGCCTACCTCAAATTTTGAAATATAATTAAAAAAGAAATCCCGAACAACAATGCATTGGTAGGTAAATTCAAGCAAAGCCAGTATGCGGTGATTACGTATTGGGCCTAAAACTTACTGCACAAACCTCATTGCTACAGTACTGTTTTTAATTGGTTAATGTTGCATAGGCTTACATTTTTTAGAAAAGTGATCTTGACTCAGAAAAAGATGGTGACCACTGGTGTAGTCTGTTTACCACCAGAATGGCTTGGTTGAAGTTGTGTTTTTTATTTATGGCGAATTACGATCAGAATTTCACCTCGCCCCTTCCACTCACCTGTTTAGGTGCTCTTGCAGCAGGTCCAGACGTTGCTCAACCTCTCCGTAGGTGATGTCCGGCTCACTGTCCTCCTCTACGACCCCACTTCGGGAGTCCTGGGCCTGGGCCGACTCCTCCAGGACCTCCCTGGGCCGCACGCACCCCCACTCCTCCCCACGCAGGTCTAGACACACACATGCACAAACACATTTATGTACCATTATCAACCTATGAAACAGCTAAATCCCAGCACCAATCATTTCCCACAGAACATGGAATCCTTTTTAGTTAGGTATGATTCACAGGCCTTTGCCAACAATATTGTCTGATGACTGTAGTGTTTTGAGAAGGGACAGAGCACTAACCACTAACACTGACTAGATAGCGGTCCCTCATCCACACCAGTCCTGTCAAAGGCTACCATTTTATTGATCAATGGCCACATTTGGCCTCACTATATAACCAGCAGTTATAGCATCGGTCAGTCTCTCACTCACATTGTTACCTAGCTGTTAGAAACTGTAATAGCAACACTGTGTCCAGAATCATTTCTCCCTCAGGCACAAAAAAGTTGGTCTAGTCTTTTACTGCTACTGAGTGGGTGTCGATAGGAATAGAACACACCTGATAGATGCCTGCCACAGTGTTATACCGCTATAATGCCAACAATGTTCTTCAGTCCTAGTACTGTGGACCCACAGGGTGCACCGTTTTGTTCTAGCCCAGCCCTAGCAAGCTTGATATAGAAATAAATACCGCAATCATCCAGCCCTTGATTCTTAAATCAGGTGTGTTAGTGCAGGGCTAGAAGTAAAACCTGCACTTTTGTTGGTTCAAATTCCAGTCCTCGGGTACCCCAAAAGGTTGCACATGTTTGTTGTAGCCCAGCAGTAACACAACCAATTCAACTAACCAACGGCTAAATATGTAGATGTGTTACTGCTGGCCTAGAACAAATATGTACTCGAACCTTAACTCAGTGCAAGGCTAGAGAAACACTGGGTTGTCACTAGAAACCTCAGCCACAATGTCAACATTGGCTATGTCGTAACAATTAATGAAAACAAAAATGTGCTTTTTGGTCTTAATTTAAGTGTGGGGCTAGGCATTCGGTTTAGCAGTGTTGTTAAGGTTAGGTTTAAAATCAGATTTTAAGTAGAGAAATTGTAGAAATAGGCAGGGTTTATGAAATTGTGGCTGTGGTAACCAGTGACGACCGAAGCACTGCACTAGACTCAGTGATTGAGTTGATCATGCTTGGTTCAAATTCATGGTCAGGAGTAAATAAAGACGTAAAGAGCAGAAGCTACAATTTATATTGCCTCCATGCTGGGGTGATTACAGGAATCAATATTAAGCGGGCAACACTGCCTGCCTCCTACTCAAACCAGGAATCATCGTCATCCGCTTAAGGACTGAATTACAGCATATTACTTTCAAATCACCACATGCTGACAGGAATGTTCATCGCGGAGCGCAATACTCTGGAGACGCGAATAGAAACGTGTCATTTAATCTAGCCTATTGTTACAGTGGCTACGTGCATATCAAGGCAGTTTTAATATTTTTTATCACATCATTGATGTTAACATGTTAAAAAAGTAGTTGAGGATTTTACAATGAAAGTAGTTATGTTAGGGATAATTATTTGTGAAAGTCGTGTTTGGGGGAGTAGAGAAAGAGGCTGTGTGTGTGTGTGTGTGTGTGTGTGTGTGTGTGTGTCGTAGGTGTGTAGGGCTGATAAACAAAGCATAAACAAACAAGCTAAGCTCATGATCTCTTTCACAAGCTGGTCACCATAGGTCATGCCATCTCTAATGCCAACCAGGCATCAACAAGATAATGAGCTGGCATCTGGTGGCAAATTGGCCAGGGATGAAACAGGATTTTCCAACAAACCTGTAAGAGTGCCAGGTCTAAAATGAACCTGTGGCCTGTAAGAAGCCAGCCTCGCCAGTCCTTCTGTCTTCTTCTTACTCTCCGGAACAAAATGGTCTGGGAGCAGTGCTAGGATATACCATGTAGGGCCTGAGGTTTTCCTGACCATGTTTCCTAACCAGGGAAAACTCCTGGCCCCAGGCACTTTATTCTATTTTCATAGCTAGTTTACCTCCTGTTTTGCTTGGTTTTAGATGATGCCTTAACACTGTGCTAGAACAGTACAACACTAGATACTGTGTCAGTCGAGGCACTCTGCTTTAATATTGGCATTGATGCATTTTCTACCACCGAATAACAGAATATGCACAGTAAGTGAAAACATCTTACAGAGTTTGTTCGAATCCCTGCATTTCCAGACCAATGACCCTGGTTGGTTGTCGGATATAAATAATCCTCTTATAATGGTAGTTGCCGTGACGATGAGCCCTAATCCTTGTTTGGATTTTTAATATGTGTGACATCCTGCTCCAGTGACCCAGGGTAATTTCCTTTTCCCAAATTAATTACTGTACAGTTACTCAATATTCTGTAGAAAATGGCTTGATAGGACATGTCTTGTCATGTGATCATTGGTTGTTTTGTGTACCCTCTGGCTTCCGTGCTGTGCTACCCATAAACACTCACTGAAGGTTATTTCTGGTATGGACATTTTACCAGGTCGTTATTGCAAGATATAATTTGTTATTTTGATCTTTTAAGGCGTATGGAGCTCATTTGAATTGGTGTGCCAGCTTTTGGTGTAGCCAACATGGCCTAGTCATTAAAAGCATTGTTGTAGGGATCTTTAGAGGCTTCTAACTGTACCTTTATAAGACTGGTTCCTCTCCACATTGTCTCCTCCTCCCGACGCGTCCGGAACAACGTCCTCCAGCCCAAATCCCAAGGTGTGGTCCCTCACCAAGGGGTAACCCTGCCCCCCCGAGCACAGAGGCCTCTGCTCCTCCCCTTCCCCTCCCTCCTCCTCCATCTCCTCCGCTGAGTCTCTCCTCTCCTCCACCACGGTGGCTACAGCCTGGGAGGAGGGGTAGAGCTGCCTCTCCCGCTCACCACCATCGCAGAGCACCGATGTCTCTTTGATCTGGGTCCCTGTGGGGAAGGAGGAGGGCAATCAGGGTGAGTGTGTCTGTGCGTGTGGGTATGCATGCATGTGTGTGTAGGATCTTATGTGTGTGTGTGTGCGTGGGGGCATCCATGCGTGTCTGTGTGTATGCATGAGTGTGTGTTGGAGGAACACTGGGTTCTTTGTTACAGACAGCTCCTCTGGGAGGCAGCAGCTCAGCAGATCAAACAATAGGAAAGTGTCGCGCTCTAAACGGTCCCCACCAGATCTGCTGCTGCCTCAGAGCCTTGCTGCTTTAAAAATACTTCATACATTTCATTGTGTGCTTGCAACTTTGCCTTTACAGAAGCCCGAGGGAAGGTGAGCAGAGAGGGAAACTGTCAGTAAATGTGAAGGAAAATAGTAAGTACAGGAGAGATAACATCCAATGGCATGCTTTGAAGGATATGATATGGCTTAAAATGTATAACATCAATTGGCATACTTTTAATGTGGTATAATCTGTCTGAATTAGACAAAAACACATTTGGACAATCTACAGTACAGGTCAGCATAACATGGTGGGAGAGGGGTTTATTTTAGGAGATGGAACTGTATTCTGAAAAACCGTAACCATGGTGACCAACTTAATTAGTTTGAATGGTGAGTGGTGTGTTGCAACAATGCCTCCCAACTTACAGAGCTCTTAAAAGACAAATTAAAACTATTCCCTGTGTAGGAATACAGTCTTCTCAAACTTGGAGACACTTCCATGAAGGCAGGTATCGTAGCGGTTAAAAGTGTTGGGCCAGTAACTGAAAGGTCGCTGGTTCGAATCCCAGAGCCAACAAGGTGTTTTTTTTTTTCTTCTCGATGTGCCCTTGAGCAAGGCACTTCACCCTAAATGCTCCTATAAGTCTGGATAAGAGTGTCTCCTAAATAACTAAAATGCATGATATTGTATAAAACAGACTGGCTCAGTTGAAATGAACTGTTTTGAAAGAGTAGCCGTAAAAAAACACCTCAACTCACCTGCGGAATATTTCCTCTTGTTAGTGAGCCTTCTTCTGCATTTGATGTCATCCCCATCAGAATCACTGGGGCAGGGGTAGACCGACTCTGCATTCTGAGGCTGCATACAAGAAAATACACCACTTACAATTGTATCTGTACTGCCTACCGGTCGCATGGTCCATCCATCCACCCACCCACCCACTCATTCATTCATCCATCCTTCCATATGTGTCTGTCCGTCCGTCTGTCTGTATTCACCTTGCCGCTCTCGTCTCGGAGGTTAAAGGTCAGCTCCAGATTGCTGAGGAAGTAGTCGGCGAACTCGGGGTACATGTCAAAGACCTCCAGGATCTCCTCCCTCTGGATGGTGTGCAGGTCACAGTAGCTGAGTGCCCGCACGTCCGCGTTGGCCTTCCCCGGCTTGGCGTACAGGTGGATCATCTCCCCAAAGATGTCATTCTTCCCTGGGAGAGAGAGAATGAGGAGAGAGGGGGAGAAAACGAGGGGGAGAGAGAGAGGGAGAATGTGGGAGGAAGATAGAGAGAGGAGGGGAGGTAGAGACATGAAAGGGAGAGGGAGGTAGGGAAGAGGGAGTGGGTAGAGAGATACAAGGGGAGAGGGAGATGGAAGGGAGAGAGGGAGAGAAAGGTTTGATAAACATGGTGAAATATAACATGCACATAATGACACTATTCAGTGACACACATATGCCTTGACCCACACACAGCTGAACCACCTGGTGTATTTCCCCATAATGCAGCTCATCTGTCTTTTGAGATCGTCTAACTCTGTATTTGGAAAGTATTCAGACCCCTTCATTTTTTCCACATTTTGTTATGTTACAGCCTTATTATAAAATATATATTTCTTTAATCACATCAATCTACACATAATACTCCATAATGACAAAGCAAAAACAGGTTTAGAAATTTTAGCAAATGTATTAAAAATTAAAAACAGATACCTTATTTACATAAGTATTCAGACCCTTTGCTATTAGACTTGAAATTGAGCTCAGTTGCATCCTGTTTCCATTGATCATCTTTCAGATATTTCTACAACTTGATTGGTAAATTCAATTGATTGGACATGATTTGGAAAGGCACACACCTGTCTGTATAAGGTTCCACAGTTGACAGTGCATGTCAGAGCAAAAACCAAGCCATTAGGTTGAAGGAATTGTCCTTAGAGCTCCAAGACAGGATTGTGTCCAGGCACAGATCTGGGGAAGGGTACCAAAACATTTCTTCAGCATTGAAAGTTCCCAAGAACACAGTGGCCTCCATCATTCTTAAATGGAAGAAGTTTGGAACCACCAAGACTCCTAGAGCTGGCCACCCGGCCAAACTGAGCAATCAGGGGAGAAGGGCCTTGGTCAGGGAGGTGATCAAGAACCCGATGGTCACTCTGACAGAGCTCCAGAGTTCCTCTGTGGAGATGGGAGAACCTTCCAGAAGGACAACCATCTCTGCAGCACTCCACCAATAAGGGCTTTATGGTAGAGTGGCCAGATGGAAGCCACTCCTCAGTAAAAAGCACATGATAGCCCACTTTGCCAAAAGGCATCTAAAGGACTCTCAGACAATGAGAAACAAGATTCTCTGGTCTGATGAAACCAAGATTGAACTCTTTGGCCTGAATGCCAAGCACCACGTCTGGAGGAAACCAGGCACCGCTCTTCACCTGGCCAATACCATCCCTAGGGTGAAGCATGGTGGTGGCAATATCATATTTTGGGGATGTTTTTCAGTCGCAGGGACTGGGAGACTAGTCAGGACCGAGGGAAAGATTCATGGAGCAAAGTACAGAGAGATCGTTGATGAAAACCTGGCCCAGAGCGCTCAGGACCTCAGACTGGGGCGTAGGTTCACCTTCCAACAGGACAACAAACCTAAGCACACAGCCAAGACAATGCAGAAGTGGCTTCGGGACAAGTCTCTGAATGTCCTTGAGTTACCTGGACTTGAACCCGATTTAACATTTCTGGAGAGACATGAAAATAGCTGTGCAGTGATGCTCCCCATCCAACCTGACAGAGCTTGAGAAAATCTGCAGAGAGGAATAGGAGAAACTCCCCAAATACAGGTGTGCCACGCTTGTAGCGTTATACACATGAAGACTCAAGGCTGTAATCGCTGCCAAAGGTGCTTCAACAAAATACGGAGTAAAGGGTCTGAATACTTATGTAAATGTGATATTTTGTAACTTGTGCGCTGGGAGTCGTGAAGCAAGTTCAGGGAGTGAATCATTTAATCAATAAGTGAAACATAATACAAAACAAGAAACACAAACAACGCACAGAAACAAGGAACCAAAGGGAGTGACATAAATATGGCAGGTATTCAAGGAGGTGATGGAGTCCAGGTGATTGTCATTAGGCGCTGATGCGCGTGACAGGTGTGCGCAATAGTAAGCAGCCAGGTGACCTAGAGGCCGGAGAGGGAGAACAGTTTTTTATTTGAAATACATTAGCAAAAATGTCTTTATGGGGTATTTTGTAGATTGATGACGTAAAAAAACTATTTAATCAATTTTAGAATAAGGTTGTAATGTAACAAAATGCAGAAAAAGTGAAGGCGTCTGAATAATTTCCAAATGCACTGTTAAGGTTATACAGTGAGGGAAAAAAGTATTTAATCCCCTGCTGATTTTGTACGTTTGCCCAATGACAAAGAAATGATCAGTCTATAATTTTAATGGTAGGTTCATTTGAACAGTGAGAGACAGAATAACAACAAAAAAATCCAGAAAAACGCATGTGAAAAATGTTATAAATTGATTTGCATTTTAATGAGGGGAAATAAGTATTTGACCCCCTCTCAATCAGAAACATTTCTGGCTCCCAGGTGTCTTTTATACAGGGAATGAGCTGAGATTAGGAGCACACTCTTAAAGGGATGGCCAAGACCAAAGAGCTCTCCAAGGATGTCAGGGACAAGATTGTAGACCTATACAAGGCTGGAATGGGCTACAAGACCATCGCCAAGCAGCTTGGTGAGAAGGTGACAACAGTTGGTGTGATTATTCGCAAATGGAAGAAGCACAAAAGAACTGTCAATCTCCCTTGGCCTGGGGCTCCATGCAAGATCTCACCTCGTGGAGTTGCAATGATCATGAGAACGGTGAGGAATCAGCCCAGAACTACACGGGAGGATCTTGTCAATGATCTCACGGCAGCTGGGACCATAGTCACCAAGAAAACAATTAGTAACACACTACGCCGTGAAGGACTGAAATCCTGCAGCGCCCGCAAGGTCCCCCTGCTCAAGAAAGCACATATACAGTGGGGGAAAAAAGTATTTAGTCAGCCACCAATTGTGCAAGTTCTCTCACTTAAAAAGATGAGAGAGGCCTGTAATTTTCATCATAGGTACACTTCAACTATGACAGACAAAATAAGGAAAAACAATCCAGAAAATCACATTGTAGGATTTTTAATGAATTTATTTGCAAATTATGGTGGAAAATAAGTATTTGGTCACATACAAACAAGCAAGATTTCTGGCTCTCACAGACCTGTAACTTCTTCTTTAAGAGGCTCCTCTGTCCTCCACTCATTACCTGTATTAATGGCACCTGTTTGAACTTGTTATCAGTATAAAAGACACCTGTCCACAACCTCAAACAGTCACACTCCAAACTCCACTATGGCCAAGACCAAAGAGCTGTCAAAGGACACCAGAAACAAAATTGTAGACCTGCACCAGGTTGGGAAGACTGAATCTGCAATAGATAAGCAGCTTGGTTTGAAGAAATCAACTGTGGGAGCAATTATTAGGAAATGGAAGACATACAAGACCACTGATAATCTTCCTCGATCTGAGGCTCCACGCAAGATCTCACCCGTGGGGTCAAAATGATCACAAGAACGGTGAGCAAAAATCCCAGAACCACACGGGGACCTAGTGAATGACCTGCAGAGAGCTGGGACCAAAGTAACAAAGCCTACCATCAGTAACACACTACGCCGCCAGGGACTCAAATCCTGCAGTGCCAGACGTGTCCCCCTGCTTAAGCCAGTACATGTTCAGGCCCGTCTAAAGTTTGCTAGAGAGCATTTGGATGATCCAGATGAGGATTGGGAGAATGTCAGATGAAACCAAAATAGAACTTTTGGTAAAAACTCAACTCGTCGTGTTTGGAGGACAAAGAATGCTGAGTTGCATCCAAAGAACACCATACCTACTGTGAAGCATGGGGTGGAAACATCATGCTTTGGGGCTGTTTTTCTGCAAAGGGACCAGGACGACTGATCCGTGTAAAGGAAAGAATGAATGGGGCCATGTATCGTGAGATTTTGAGTGAAAACCTCCTTCCATCAGCAAGGGCATTGAAGATGAAACGTGGCTGGGTCTTTCAGCATGACAATGATCCCAAACACACCGCCTGGGCAATCTAAGGAGTGGCCGTAGAAGCATTTCAAGGTCCTGGAGTGGCCTAGCCAGTCTCCAGATCTCAACCCCATAGAAAATCTTTGAAAGTCCGTGTTGCCCAGCGACAGCCCCAAAACATCACTGCTCTAGAGGAGATCTGCATGGAGGAATGGGCCAAAATACCAGCAACAGTGTGTGAAAACCTTGTGAAGACTTACAGAAAACGTTTGACCTCTGTCATTGCCAACAAAGGGTATATAACAAAGTATTGAGATAAACTTTTGTTATTGACCAAATACTTATTTTCCACCATAATTTGCAAATAAATTCATAAAAAATCCTACAATGTGATTTTCTGGATTTTTTCCCCTCATTTTGTCTGTCATAGTTGAAGTGTACCTATGATGAAAATTACAGGCCTCTCTCATCTATTTAAGTGAGAGAACTTGCACAATTGGTGGCTGACTAAATACTTTCTTTCCCCACTGTACATGCCCGTCTGAAGTTTGCCAATGAACATCTGAATGATTCAGAGGACAACTGGGTGAAAGTGTTGTGGTCAGATGAGACCAAAATGAAGCTCTTTGGCATCAACTCAACTCGCCAAGTTTGGAGGAGGAGGAATGCTGCCTATGACCCCAAGAACACCATCCCCACCGTCAAACATGGAGGTGGAAACATTATGCTTTGGGGGTGTTTTTCTGCTAAGGGGACAGGACAACTTCACCGCATCAAAGGGACGATGGACGGGGCCATGTACAGTCAAATCTTGGGTGAGAACCTCCTTCCCTCAGCCAGGGCATTGAAAATGGGTTGTGGATGGGTATTCCAGCATGACAATGACCCAAAACACACGGCCAAGGCAACAAAGGAGTGGCTCAAGAAGAAGCACATTAAGGTCCTGGAGTGGCCTAGCCAGTCTCCAGACCTTAATCCCATAGAAAATCTGTGGAGGGAGTTGAAGGTTCGAGTTGCCAAACGTCAGCCTCGAAACCTTAATGACTTGGAGAAGATCTGCAAAGAGGAAGGGACAAAATCCCTCCTGAGATGTGTGCAAACCTGGTGTCCAACTACAAGAAACGTCTGACCTTTGTGATTGCCAACAAGGGTTTTGCCACCAAGTACTAAGTCATGTTTTGCAGAGGGGTCAAATACTTATTTCCCTCATTAAAATGCAAATCAATTTCTAACATTTTTCACATGCGTTTTTCTGGATTTTTTTGTTGTTATTCTGTCTCTCACTGTTCAAATAAACCTACCATTAAAATGATAGACTGATCATTTCTTTGTCAGTGGGCAAATGTACAAAATCAGCAGGGGATCAAATACTTTTTTCCCTCACTGTACCTGTCCTTCTGCCACTTCCTTATAGGACAACAGGGAGGTAGTGTGAATGTCTATAGGACTGACTATATGACAACAGGGAGGTAGTGTGAATGTCTATAGGGCTGACTATATGACAACAGGGAGGTAGTGTGAATGTCTATAGGGCTGACTATATGACAACAGGGAGGTAGTGTGAATGTCTATAGGGCTGACTATATGACAACAGGGAGGTAGTGTAAATGTCTATAGGACTGACTATATGACAACAGGGAGGTAGTGTGAATGTCTATAGGGCTGATCTGGAACGACCAAGAGGCTCAGTTATATCATTATTTTACGCCTGACTTCCCTATACGCAGACCTGTCAGTTTACAGTGTTGGTATGGCAGTGATAGCCTTTCCTGTCACCTGTGTGTGTGTGTGTGTGTGTGTGTGTGTGTGTGTGTGTGTGTGTGTGTGTGTGTGTGTGTGTGTGTGTGCGTGCGTGCGTGCGTGCGTGCGTGCGTGCGTGTGCGTGACTGACGTGACTGACGATAAATAGAGCAGTTAGCGTTTGTGTAGCTTTACCGTTGGTAAACGTGCCGGGTCCTTACTAACCCATCTCTTTCAACACACCTGTGGTTTTCCCCTGCTCAGACGTTGCATGCATCAACCAATGGTTGCCTGCCATGTCATCAACTGTAACGTCAGGCACCAGATTGCTATAACATACTGTACGATGTGGTTAGCTGATGCGCAAAATACTTATCCAGGCGTTGTAAGATCTGGCATGCATCAGCAATGTCTGAGCAGGGGAACACGACCGCCGTCTTCCCATGACCCTATTGTGTCGCTGCGTTTTGCTGAAGCTCATTGGCTGAGTGACAAATGAGCAGTTTATACAATGCTTAGCCTGTAACACTTGCTTGGCGCTGAGAGAGAGAGAGAGAGAGAGAGAGAGAGAGAGAGAGAGAGAGAGAGAGAGAGAGAGAGAGAGAGAGAGAGAGAGAGAGAGAGAGAGAGAGAGAGAGAGAGAGAGAGAGAGAGAGAGAGATTTTTTACTCTGATTACATCCCAGGGACGTCAATATCTCCTTCGAGCAGCGACTGCTAACACCACAAACACTCCATCACCCTCAGCTGGCAATTAGATACCATAATAAATTATCCAATAAACCACCCTCCGTTTCCATCTCTCCCTCCACCCACTCTCTCTCTCTCCCCCACTCTTTATCTTTCCCTCTATCGCTCTCTCCTTTATTTTCTCTACCTTTCTCTCTCTTCTCCCAGCCATAAAACCTATACAGCGCTAGTGTCTATCACAGTGTGTTTGTGGAGGGAGCCATGAGAATCTGTGCTCATTACAGATGTCAGCTTCCCACCCAGGCATAGCAGAATAGTGAGACCAGTCTCTTATAAACAGTACACAGAGGATATACAGACACACACAGAGAGGCAAGAGAGACACACATGCACACTTTGATGAGAAGTGCTACACTGGGACACCTGAACTGTACTGTGTTACTATTCATTTCCAGTGCCGCTTCAACTGTTTAGAGACAAAAACAGTCTTTGAAAGTGTGCCTGCAGTGCTGCTGTTCCAAGATTATGTTTCTCTTCCAAACAGCCTGATTAAGCTGACCTTCAGGCAGAGGGAAATCATTAGAGGTGTTTGAGTAGTGTGAACATCCTGTAATGAAGTATTCACACAGCCGTAGGTAACCAATTCTTCAGGATGTCGATTTACTGGAGAACAGCACACCTTGCACAGCCCGACATGAATAAAAAGACGAGTCATTGTTGCAGTGACTAGTGTCTAGCGTATATTTTGGTTTGGGACTTTTTCACAAAGCACAAAATACCTCTGAAGTGTCAAATGAAGTTTACAATGAAACTTGGTTTTAGTTGAAACCTCTCATCAGGTTGTTATTGTAAAAGAGAATGTGTTTTTAAAAACCTACCAGGTTAAATAAAGATAATTTGAATAGACAATGTGAAACAATAAACCACGTCAACATTTGAGTAGCGCATACCCAAAATGGCCACCACGATGTCATCCTTGAGGATTTCGATGGACCCTCGTGACAAGAAGTAGAGGGCAGTAAGCACGTCTCCACAGTGGACCAGTGTGTCGCCCGGTGGGGAGTGCGTGGTCTTGAACCTCATGGCCAGGGCCCTCAGGCAGCCCTTAGTAGCCCCTTGGAACGCCTTGCAGCCCTGGAGCAGACTCGCGTTGAGGTGGAGGCAGATATCAGCCTGGAGACACTCTGGGAAACCCTTTAGGACCTGGGGGCGTGAAAAGACAGGCCACAGCGATAGGAGAATGATCAGATAGGACTGGGATGGATTTGTCTGTGGTGTTATTAGAGATGTGCAGTCAAACTAACTCGAGACGTCTTTGGGTGTGGGTCTGGTTTGAGTTTGCGTGTCAGATTTGGTTTGGAATCCAGAGTGGGTTGATACAATTGCCAATTGTGTTTTGGTCTTCTTCTCAAAATCTAAATACTGCATTGTCATATGTGATTGTTTGAGGGGGGTATTTTTATGGCATCTTTCCATAGCCTTTAATCAGAGTACTAGCAGGTGGGGGTAAACAGATGGATATCCAACACTGCTATACAAGACACAACAAACTAGGAAAACATGGAAACAAACATGGAAACACATCTTCCCTTCAATTAAAAAATAATTAGCACAAGTGTGCTCATGAGGGAGCTTTCTATCTTAGTTGGGTATAATTAGTGTCTGTGATTCAGATTTATTATAAAAATGAATAAATAAAAGACTTACCTCAACTGAATTAACCTGTCATGTCATTTAGAGTTTAAGGATCAGAGTGACAAAAGTATTTCAACTACTTAAATTACTACATGCTTAAATGCAAATAGTTTCACTGGGAAAAATTTCACCTAAATTATTCAGTATCATGACATTAATGCCCAGAATTGGAAAACAAGTAATTTGCCTGGGACTGAAGACCACACAGGGTTACAGGTTAAAGGTCATGAGATGACTGTAAACAGAGGATAAAATCTTGAACTGTGACATCAAAGGGCAAGGGAAGGCTTCAAACACACAAAAGGGGAAAATGAAACAATGAAAAATTCTTACTCTATATCACGTACAAAATCTACATTTCTTGAAAAAGAGAGGCTATTTTTCAATAGTTGGGGAAAAAATCATAGCATAAGATTTTGGAAAGGATAGATTGAACAACATTTGGCAAGTGCAGGTGCAATCTCGCTGGACATGTGTGCCAAGCCTCCCACATGGAGGGAAACCTGGCAGTGCCAGGCTGTCTGTGCCTCTCCCATTGGCAGTATTCACAGCTTGGTAACTACCATATAAAATTATGTGATTGTGTTTGAATACACAGATTTCATGCAAACGGCGACCTTGTGGCAAGCCACATGCAAGTCAGTCTGTGATGGACAATATGGGCTGCTAGAAGCACTAAGGATTATACTACTGGCTGGCATGCAATGGGGAAGTCAGCATATACACTGAGTGTACAAAACATTAAGAACACCTGTTCTTTCCATGACACCTGCTTATTCCAGGTGAAAGCTATGATACCTTATTGATGTCACTTGTTAAATCCACTTCAGTCAGTGTAGATGAAGGGGAGGAGACAGGTTAAAGAAAGATTTTTAAGCCTTGAGACAATTGAGATTGTGTATGTGTGCTATTCAGAGGGTGAATGGGCAACACAAAATATTTAAGTGCCTTTGAACAGGGTATGGTAGTAGGTGCCAGGCGCACCGGTTTGAGTGTGACAAGAACTGCAACAATGCTGGGGTTTTCAAGCTCAACAGTTTCCCGTGTGCATCAAGAATAGTCCACCACCCAAAGGACATCCAGCCAACTTGACACAACTATGGGTAGCATTGGAGTCAACATGGGCCAGCATCCCTGTGGAATGCTTTCGACACCTTGTAGAGTTCATGTCCCGACGAATTGAGGCTGTTCTGAGGGCAAAAGGGGGGTTGCAACTCAATATTAGGAAGGTGTTCTTAATGTTTTTCTATACTCAGTGTACATGACATGATCTAGAGAGAGCTACAGTATTTAAAAGTAACTGGGGAGCATGCCTTCAAATGAACATGCTTTTTCCCCTAGACTATAAAGACAACGTTATGGATTTTAATAAATGTATTCTTTGATTTACATCTTGGTCTACGATTTACTACACTCTGCCATTTTTGAAAACATTACGTTTCTCAGGGAAATAAGTTAACACTATTATCTGTGAACATAGTACCTCCTGCTCTTACCAGAGTGGTGAAGTCATTCCATTTGACATGACACAGACATGGAAAAGAGACATTTCTATAAGTACAGTTAACATCACCAGGGGAAAAGCCAGTTTACATACAGTATGCATGGCTTTCATTCTAGAGTTTAGAATCCTAATCAAGATCATAATAATGCCATATAACCATGTTGCTAAGGGAACACACTAGGCTATATGTTAATGGTAAGAATCGTCTTGGAGACAAGGTTGTTTAAGGTCAGAAAAAACATTGAACAGCTTCACAGAGAAGCTAAGTACTGTAGGAGAAACACAACAATGTAAGTAACATAACCGCATCGTCGAACTGTGGGGCTGAACATTAAAAACCTACTGAAGGACAGCAGCAATCTGAATCATCAATCTGAGACTTAACCATTATGCATACCCTTATCCCACCATAAGAATAACGCTATGTCCCAAAATGAGCATGTTTTTGTTAAAGTCTCACTTGGAAGACTTATTAGCCCCAAACACACACACACGTGCACACTCACAGACACAAATGCGCACACTCACAACCTCCCAACCCCCTACACCTACACCCACCACCCCCACCCTCTTACCCACACAACGCCCACACACTCCCCCCATTCGCACCATATTCATGTCGATGCCGTTGGTGTAGTTCCAGGCGTGTTGGAAGTACTCTTCCAGGCGTTGCCTCAGTGGGTTGGGGATCTGGTGGAAGCGGATGAATTCTTTGACCCGGAGCATCTGCAGGTGGTACCGCGCCGTACCGGAGTACAAGCGCTGGATGATGGCCGACACATTACCAAAGATACTGGCGTACATCAGGGCTGCGAGAGGGAGAATCACACCAGACAGGTGGTCATCATGTCATCATCACTGTTAGCAATATTCTAATTTCCCTTAATTAATCAGTAGCTAGGAATATAGTAGTACAATAACGTATAGAGTAGTACTACTTGGCTTTACAGTAATAGTGATTCATTGTAGTAATATGTATAATGCATTCATTTGTTTGTTCGTTCATTCATTCCATCTGTTTTCAGTCCTAGTACAGTCTACACACTCACAGCCAATCAGCATGACACAGATGGAGAAGATCTTCTCAGAGTTGGTGTTGGGGGAGACGTTGCCAAAGCCCACGCTGGTCAGACTACTGAAGGTAAAATAGAGGGCCGTGACGTATTTGTCCTTGATGGACGGGCCAGAGCTGGGGTCACTGTAGTTGTACCTAGGGGGTCAGATGGTACACTCAGTTCATGGTTTGATACATTTCATGGTATTCTTCCTACAGTATTATCCCAACATAATTTTGGGGAAAGTATTATTTTTTCATTTATCTAGGCAAGTCAGTTAAGAACAAATTCGTATTTACAATGACTGCCTACACCGGCCAAACCGAGACGACACTGGGCCAATTGTGTGCCGCCCTATGGGACTGTCACGATCGTGCTCAGAAATGGACCAAGGCGCAACGTGGTTGGAGTTCCACATGTTTAATCAAAGTGAAACGTACAAAAACAATAAAGATATGCAACAGCTCGTACCCAATAGAAGATTGCAAACACATGCACTAACTCAAAACAATAACCCACAAAGGCAGGTGGGGAAGGGAACAAACTAAATAGGATTCCCAATTAGAGGCAACGACTAACAGCTGCCTCTAATTGGGAACCAACACAAAACTCAACATAGAAAACACAACATAGAACAAAAACCCCCCTGGTCACGTCCTGGCCCAAAACCCCCATAGATAACCCAGAGGGCTATCTATAGCCAGGACGTGACAGGGACTCCCAATCACTGCCGGTTGGGATACAGCCTGGAATTGTGTCTGTAGTGACGCCTCAAGCACTGAGACGCAGTGCCTTAGACTGCTGCGCCACTAGGTTTGTACCAATATTTCTTAGTTTAATGAACAAATCATGATGTTCTTTCCGATCATTCAACTGCATGGTTATTAAAGAGTCATGTGAAACAGTAAATATTATTGGGGTACATCGAGGCACAAGTCCATGGTACATATTGTTACGATATTCAGTAATTCAGTATATTTTATCTTGCCTAGTACCTCTTTCCAATGGACACGCCCAGGTTATCCAGCCAGCCAATCTTGTGCTCCAGATAGGGCTTCTCCACATTGCCGATGGCGTACCAGATGCAGGCCAGCCAATGAGCAATGAGGGCGAAGATGCACATGAGGAGCATAAGGACGGCGGCGCCGTACTCTGAATATCGGTCCAGCTTACGGGCCACGCGAACTAGTCGGAGCAACCGGGCGGTCTTCAGCAGGCCAATCAGAGTGGTGGTCTGAGGGGACATAGAAGTAAACAGAGCTGTGATTGGCTGGGGGTTTGAGTGTTGCAGTACAGTGCAGACAAGTTATTTGTTAATTGGATGCACCACAACAGGAAGCCATTTGTTGTTATTAGGGGTACCCTTAAGGTCAGATCAAAGGTTAGGAGTTAGGGTTAAGATAGTACTGTCACAATCAAGCTTGGCTGAATGACCACAATCCAGTTTCTTATTCCAGTTTCTAAATCACTGAACATGACAGTGTGTCAACGGAAGTGACCGCTGTCTAAACAGACTGCTGTCTAAACCAGCAGAGAGCAGTGGCAATAATATAAATTATAATATATAACATATTTCCGTCATTCTAAAATGTTATGAGGAGTGAGGTGGATTTATCAAGCCTACATACTGATACTAAGACGACTGCAGAAAAAAAATATGTTTTTAAAGAAGGTCCAAGTCTTCCAGCCAGGCAGCATGAAAGCAAACACCACGCCTCTCCTCTCCTCCCACCCCTCCTGCCTTCTGTTCAGTTTCATTTAAACAGCCTTAATCCTGGCATCTCTCCATCTCTGTTCCTGCCCAGCTAAATTAACACGGTGATAAAAAAGAAATAAACGACCACGGCCTGCCATGAGATAAGAGCTTAGTGTCGCACAGTCTGCAAACAGCATAAGTGAGTCTTAGGGAAACGCTAATAATTTGTTCCCCATCTCATCAGGACTGACGATTATAGCAATATCCTGAGGGAAGTCATTACTACTACTGTTTCTCATCCTCTACAGTCACCCAGCTCTCTGCACCTGTATTGATTTATTTACAGGGGGCTTCTCCCGTTTACACATGAGACTCAATTTGACAGTGACTATGGTTCCTTGTCTCATAGAAGGGGGTCTGATTTATGGCGCAACACTGACTTGACTCGGTCACAGGTGAATGTGCTCTGCTGAGGAACACGGATGCTACTGCTGAGGCTCTGAAAGCTCCATTACAAACCGACCCGGTCCATCCACCCAAATCTTCCCCCTAAATCATTGCAATCATTTACAGCAGCTTTCGTCTCCTATACTCTTAGAAAAAAAGGTGTTATCTAGAACATAAAAGGGTTCTTTGGTTGTCCCCTAAGGAAAACTCTTTGAAGAACCCTTTTTGGTTCCAGGGTTCTGCATGGAACCCAAAAGGATTCTACCTGGAACCAAAAAGGGTTCTCCTATGGGGACAGCCAAATAACCCTTTTGGAACCCTTTTTTCTAAGAGTGTACTTCTCAACCGGGAAGAGAGATCAGTCTCAGACAGACAGGGCATATCCTAAATCAATCAGAAATTCTTTCCATGTTTTTAGAATTTGTCATAACTGTTGATCTTGACTGGAATGTCAGATGTGCAGAGTGACTGAGGGGTTTGTGTGCAAAAAGGGGTGCTTCAGTAGGCTATATTAGTTGATGGTTGATTAAAATACTTGCTTAAGTCTGCAGTGCTTGTGAGTTGAAGAGTGGAGAGCTAAAGCTTCTCCCTAACAACCCTGGTGGTAAATGAAATGTGTCCGGGATGGGGTTGGCTAGTCATCTGTGTTGGCCTGTCCACTCTACACAACCCCTGATAGGCAGACAGCACGTGATGGCTTATGTTCAACCACTGTCTGAAATAGAAGACATAATCCCATAGGCTACTGGCTACAACAGGGGTTTCTAACTACGCTCATGGGGCCCGATCCCGATTTAGGAATTGATGCCTTTCCTACGCACTCATTAGTATTTGGTATACAGACTTACCTTATTTAGTTGCGTAACACGCCCTGCAGGTGTGGCTACCTTGCACATCTGCAGGGTGTATTTGGTATACAGACTTACCTTATTTAGTTGCGTAACACGCCCTGCAGGTGTGGCTACCTTGCACACATACATAAAATGTAATTCAACCGCTGAAAACCGTCCCACCTGCTGGCCAACATATTTTCTCATGGAGTTTTCATTCTATGGGGTTTTCAGTACATATATCCCTTTACATAAGGTTTTAATTACATTTTTGTCGACAGACTCAATAGAATACATCAACAGAACGGGTTCAGAATATGGGGATCAATGAAAGAAAGCCATCTATGCATATTGTTCTCCGTTTCAGCACCAACTAGATTTAAAAATACTCTTGTAGATTATTTAGGCACATTTTAGGGTTAGGAAAGTACAGTGGGGCAAAAAAGTATTTAGTCAGCCACCAATTGTGCAAGTTCTCCAACTTAAAAAGATGAGGCCTGTAATTTTCATCATAGGTACACTTCAACTATGACAGACGAAATGAGAAAAAGAAATCCAGAAAATCACATTGTTGGATTTTTAATTTATTTATTTGCAAATTATGGTGGAAAATAAGTATTTGGTCAATAACAAAAGTTTATCTCAATACTTTGTTATATACCCTTTGTTGGCAATGACAGAGGTCAAACGTTTTCTGTAAGTCTTCACAAGGTTTTCACACACTGTTGCTGGTATTTTGGCCCATTCCTCCATGCAGATCTCCTCTAGAGCAGTGATGTTTTGGGGCTGTCGCTGGGCAACACGGACTTTCAACTCCCTCCAAAGATTTTCTATGGGGTTGAGATCTGGAGACTGGCTAGGCCACTCCAGGACCTTGAAATGCTTCTTACGAAGCCACTCCTTCGTTTTCCGGGCGGTGTGTTTGGGAACATTGTCATGCTGAAAGACCCAGCCACATTTCATCTTCAATGCCCTTGCTGATGGAAGGAGGTTTTCACTCAAAATCTCACGATACATGGTCCCATTCATTCTTTCCTTTACACGGATCAGTCGTCCTGGTCCCTTTGCAGAAAAACAGCCCCAAAGCATGATGTTTCCACCCCCATGCTTCACAGTAGGTATGGTGTTCTTTGGATGCAACTCAGCATTCTTTGTCCTCCAAACACGACGAGTTGAGTTTTTACCAAAAAGTTCTATTTTGGTTTCATCTGACATTCTCCCAATGCTCAACTGGATCATCCAAATGCTCTCTAGCAAACTTTAGACGGGCCTGAACATGTACTGGCTTAAGCAGGGGGACACGTCTGGCACTGCAGGATTTGAGTCCCTGGCGGCGTAGTGTGTTACTGATGGTAGGCTTTGTTACTTTGGTCCCAGCTCTCTGCAGGTCATTCACTAGGTCCCCGTGTGGTTCTGGGATTTTTGCTCACCGTTCTTGTGATCATTTTGACCCCACGGGTGAGATCTTGCGTGGAGCCCCAGATCGAGGAAGATTATCAGTGGTCTTGTATGTCTTCCATTTCCTAATAATTGCTCCCACAGTTGATTTCTTCAAACCAAGCTGCTTACCTATTGCAGATTCAGTCTTCCCAACCTGGTGCAGGTCTACAATTTTGTTTCTGGTGTCCTTTGACAGCTCTTTGGTCTTGGCCATAGTGGAGTTCGGAGTGTGACTGTTTGAGGTTGTGGACAGGTGTCTTTTATACTGATAACAAGTTCAAACAGGTGCCATTAATACAGGTAACGAGTGAAAGACAGAGGAGCCTCTTAAAGAAGAAGTTACAGGTCTGTGAGAGCCAGAAATCTTGCTTGTTTGTATGTGACCAAATACTTATTTTCCACCATAATTTGCAAATAAATTCATTAAAAATCCTACAATGTGATTTTCTGGATTTTTTTTCCTCATTTTGTCTGTCATAGTTGAAGTGTACATATGATGAAAATTACAGGCCTCTCTCATCTTTTTAAGTGAGAGAACTTGCACAATTGGTGGCTGACTAAATACTTTTCTGCCCCACTGTATGTATGAATCATAAAATAATGTTTGGAGAGTCTTTTCGCACTAAATACTGTATATTGATGAATACAAATACAGTGGTTTGATTAATCCTGAAAGCTGTCATTCTCAAGTTCAACCCGTGAACTATTGGAAGAAATATAACCTAGAAGTATAAGCTGTAGAAATATAACCTAATTCTCACTAATCATGGAAGTGTATGACAACGGTCCAGTCGCCGTGAACCGTGCGCAAGGCTCCAGGTTTAACCTGCTACGTGTGTTCTGAGTTCCAGAATGATTCAAACATGTCCCAAAGTATTGCCCAACGTTAGCCAGATATGATCCACTAATGCTAATGAAAATGAATGATGCAATAATAAATGCATGTGGGTATTACTGACTGTGGCTCCTGATAGTGGCTAATATTTAACATGATACAAATTGTAAAATAAAACATAGAAAAGCCCGGGCATATAATCAAAACATTATAAAGCGCATGCGTCAACTCAGCAGGTCCAGCCCTACAGAAGCCTATGCAGCCCTACAGAAGCCTATGGCTTTTGTCTCCACACTTCATCCATGCAAATTAAGAGGGCACACAATAAAAATTCTGAATAACGCCACAGCTATTTAAATCCTATTTCACTGTGAACAATCATATACATTCCATGTTGATATGAGTTTCAGTTTGCTTCCATATGGCTGGTTTCACATTCGTCTCCAGGGACCATGAAGAGATATCATCTAAAACAATTGCTGTGTATTTACAATCCCCTTCTCCAAACAGATTACTCATTTACCTAGCTCTTATCGATAGATCCTATCAAGTTGTAAATTACAGTGCACGGAAAATTGTAACATTTCTATCAGAATAAATTAAGTGGTGGAATTATGAGGGAACTAGGTAAAGGTCAGAATACGGCGTATCTGTAGACACACCTTCATTTATTCGAGCTCCACCTCAAACAAATAGTGGGTGAATAGCATGCTATTCTCATGTTTAAATTTAAGGTAAGACTACGCATAGACAGAAAAGCCCATGAAAAGGGAATTACGTTGCATTTACGCGCGCTCAACTCGGGCATGAATCTTGGTCCTGGAGAACTACTGTCTGGGTATGCAGGCTTTTGTTTCAGCCCAGCACTGACACACCTGGTTCAAATTATCAACAAATTCAATTCTGACCTCAATTGGCTTAATTGGTTGTTGCTGCAGGACTTACACAAAAACCTGTACATGTTATCATAAAATGTAGTCTCTTCTGTTTATTTCCTGAATAGTTAGAGACACTATATTACATGGACACACGCTGTAGCATGGCACCACTCGTCTGTCTTTTCATCTTCCTCTTCCTGCCATTCACTGACAACCCCAGACTGAGGGCAACTCTCCGGTACAAGACACCTGATGGTAAATAATGACTCGACAAATCACTGCTCTGACACACCACTGCTCCCTACACATGCTCACTTGTCATCATTTTGCAGGAGACATCTTTTTTTTCTGGAACATCATGTACCCTGTCCTGTCCCGCTCTGTGATGTGCCAGCAAGGGACACACTTAGCAGTCGCTGCTCGGCTGAGATATTGACATCCTGTGGATGTAATCAGAGTAGATACATCTTCCCTCTCTCTTCCTCTGTCCCTCTCATACGCAGGAACACATCTCTCCCTCTCACTGCAGTCCAACAATCTTTCTTTTGAACTGCATCTTTCTTGCTCTGTCTTTCCCTCCCTCCTTTTCTAGAGTTGAGAACTTGGAAAGCTACTGTTCCACCTGATGGGCCAACACAGCACAGTACAGCTCGGTTTGACTCAGATTCAGCTCGGCTTAGTAGTGTAAAAAGGGTCTAAGCGTTATCCCTTACTTCATCCGATCCCGAGCCGAAGATGAGCAGATCAAAGGGGATGGCAGCCACCATGTCGATGAGAAACCAGCCCTTGAAGTAGTGGATGGCTATCTTCGCCGGGTGGCTGACCACCTCCTCGTTGAGATTCACGTAGGTTGTCCTGAAGTTGATCAATATGTCCACGATGAACATGATGTCCACCATGAGGTCGACCACGTTGAGCGGCGAGCACGAGTAGCCGCACTCCCTCCTCTTCTGCTCCTCTAGGTCATTGAGGAGGAAGGCGGCGGAGTAGGGCGTGAAGATGGCCGTGTAGATGACCAGCAGCAGGATGAGCCAGTCCCACATCGCTTTGAAGGGGCTGTAGTGGAGGATGGTTAACTTATCCATGCGCGGCACCTGGAGCTTGTACTCAGGAAGCACATCTGCGCCCAGGGATAGCACCTGAGGAGGAAGGAGGGAGGAGTTAAGAGGAAGTAAAGTGAAGACAAGAAGAAAATGGTGGCTTGGATCAATGTATTAGAAGAGCGAATGAATCCTATAGAATCCTAAGGAAATACTTTGAAATTCAGTGGGATGTAAATATTGTATAGGGGCCTACTGAAAAAGCCACAATGCTAATGTTGCATTCAAATATTATATAACATTATTTTAAACTAATGTACAGTTGAAGTTGGAAGTTTACATACACCTTAGCCAAATAAATACATTTCACAATTCCTGACATTTAATCCTAGTAAAAAATCCTGTCTTAGGTCAGCTAGGATCACCACTTTATTTAAGAATGTGAAATGTCAGAATAATAGTAGAGAGAATGATTTATTTCA
Source organism: Brachymystax lenok tsinlingensis (assembly GCA_030435695.1). NCBI lineage: Eukaryota > Metazoa > Chordata > Actinopteri > Salmoniformes > Salmonidae > Brachymystax > Brachymystax lenok. The sequence continues at coordinate 47,316,570 of CM059814.1, forward strand.
GCTTTTATTTCTTTCATCACATTCCCAGTGGGTCAGAAGTTTACATACACTTAATTAGTATTTGATAGCATTGCCTTTAAATTGTTCAACTTGGGTCAAACGTTTCGGGTAGCCTTCCACAAGCTTCCCACAATAAGTTGGGTGAATTTTGGCCCATTTCTCCTGACAGAGCTGGTATAACTGAGTCAGGTTTGTAGGCCTCTTTGCTTGCAAACGCTTTTTCAGTTCTGCCCACAAATGTTCTATAGGATTGAGGTCAGGGCTTTGTGATGGCCACTCCAATACCTTGACTTTGTTGTCCTTTAGACATTTTGCCACAACTTTGGAAGTATGCTTGGGGTCATTTTCCATTTGGAAGACCCATTTGCGACCAAGCTTTAACTTCCTTGAGATGTTGCTTCAATATATCCACATCATTTTCCTACCTCATGATGCCATCTATTTTGTGAAGTGCACCAGCCCCTCCTGCAGCAAAGCACCCCCACAACATGATGCTGCCACCCCGCGCTTCACGGTTGGGATGGTGTTCTTCGGCTTGCAAGCCTCCCCCTTTTTCCTCCAAACATAACAATGGTCATTATGGCCAAACAGTTATATTTTTGTTTCATCAGACCAAAGGACAATTCTCCAAAATGTACGATATTTGTCCCCATGTGCAGTTGCAAACCGTAGTCTGGCTTTTTTATGGCGGTTTTGGAGCAGTGGCTTCTTCCTTGCTGAGCAGCCTTTCAGGTTATGTTGATATAGGACTCGTTTTACTGTGGATATAGATACTTTTGTACCTGCTTCCTCCAGCATCTTCACAAGGTCCTTTGCTGTTGTTCTGGGATTGATTTGCACTTTTCGCACGAAAGTACGTTCATCTCTAGGAGACAGAATGCATCTCCTTCCTGAGCGGTATGATGGCTGCGTGGTCCCATGGTGTTTATACTTGTGTACTATTGTTTGCACAGATGTACGTGGTACCTTCAGGCGTTTGGAAATTGCTCCCAAGGATGAAGCAGACTTGTGGAGGTCTACAATTTCTTTCTGAGGTCTTGGCTGATTTCTTTTGATTTTCCCATGATGTTAAGAAAAGAGGCACTGAGTTTGAAGGTAGGCCTTGAAATACATCCACATGTACACCTCCAATTGACTCAAATGATGTCAATTAGCCTATCAGAATCTTCTAAAGCCATGACATAATTTTCTCTAATTTTCCAAGCTGTTTAAAGGCACAGTCAATTTAGTGTATGTAAACTTCTGACCCACTGGAATTGTGACACAGTGAATTATAAGTGAAGTAATCTGTCTGTAAACAATTGTTGGAAAAATTACTTGTGTCATGCACAAAGTAGATGTCCTAACCGACTTGCCAAAACTATAGTTTGTTAGTTTTTTGAGGAGTGGTTGAAAAATGAGTTTTAATGACTCCAAACTAAGTGTATGTAAACTTCCGACTTCAATTGTATATAACAGCCTATATATAGGCTATTATGGATGCATACTGTACATGTATATGGTCTATACTGTATACTGTAAATAACATTAATAAGTTAATTCTATAGATGAAAATACACAAAGGTTAACATCATCAGCTTTCCCCTTGTGCCTGGCTGTAGGGAGGATAACTATACATTTATACATTCATATACAGGTCGCTTAACCTCCTCAGGCATACTACACATTCTTTATGAGTTGATCACTGGACACTAAACACAGTTGAACTCCAAGAGGAAATCACATGGAAATATTGATGGAAGAACAGTGTCTTAACCATCCTTCCAGAACTACAATACCCATTAGCCACATATACATACTTAAAGAAGTACATGTTAGTTTAGTATCTTACTATATTAGCCAGCAAATTGCAAACAAGTAATATGATGGGAATGTCCTTATAGATGCTTCTACATAGGAAAGAAATTGCCAGTAAATTGTTAACAAGTAATATGACGGGAATTTCCTTGTAGGGGCTTCTACATAGGAAAACCCTTATTTAAGGAATGTCTATTCCAGTTACAGTATGGCCTGTCCCTGGATAACTTTTAAAATCAATATCACAGAGCAGATAATAGTCTCAATGACACTAAAGTGATTATCGTGGTAGGAGGTGGTGGGATATAGTCATTCATTCTGCAGCTTGACACTTCAATGCCAGGGAAGACATTTCTGCTCTGCTTCTCATGGCAGATTATCACTGTGGCGAGAGGGAGGGAGAGGAGGAGAGAGAAAGTTAAAGTGCTTCACCCAAGGGCAGAGAAGTAATTATTGTAGATGAAGAGCAAGCTGAAATAGAGCTTTGAAAAATTGAATTAGGGCTCCATTTCGGGTCGCCTTCGCCATAGAACTAGAATTATTAGAATGGCAATCCCCATTCAAGTCAATGTTCCATGATGGTCCATTCAAGTCATTATTTCCACTATTTCCAATTATTTCCTCCACCGTCTAGGCCTACTCCTAGCCGCACCTTGGCAGGGATCGCCTCGGCAACCCCTGTGATTGAGTGGGACGAAGGGCGACGGGCTTAAGTGATTATAATGAAATTGGTTATTAGATGTCTTCTGTCCCCTCCCCCTGTGTGATTACAGGTCAATAGAACAACCCTCCACTATATCACACCCTTTAAAGCAAATAACCAAATAAAGGGCAGAGAGAGAAAAAGCTTTTCATTATTCATGTCCAGCTACAGTAGTTCTCTTCATTGAAAGTTTTGGTAATTAGGCTACAGGCAGTTTTATTTCTTTCATCAAACTGCCCTTTGCTCAAAGTGGAAAAGAAGCACAAGGCAGTGATAGTCATGAGAAACCTCTTTTTGAATGAACGTGTTGTTTTTTTTACTCTTGATGACATACCACCTAAATCAGGCAGAATCACATACCATGTAGATAGATTAGTCGATGTGGCCTACTGGGCTGCTGCACTTGTAAGGAGTTGGTAAAAGGAGTACCTAATCTCTGATCCAGGGTCAGATGTTTCTAGGCCTATATGATCCCGTTAATCAATTTTGGGTCGGTAAATCTGATCCTATATCTGTGGTTAGTGGCAACATCTAATTTGAGCCATATGGTTGCATAGGTAAACTGTCTCTGAGCCTGCTGGCAAGCCCAGGGAGTAGTCAATTTGCAGAATGAGAGCTCAGTTGAGCACTTTGCTCCCCCTGATCTGTTTCTAAATACATTTTTCAGACATAATTATTGAATGCACCTAGTGTGGATTCATTTGCTATTGTGCAAATTAACTCTCTCATCTAGAATAACTGTATGCAAATGAGTGGTCTGTTCATTTCACTCTCTCACGTTATTTGTTTGTATGTTTGGAGGATTTAGAATACCGGAGTGTCATTTCGTGTCTTGGCCAGTGCTGCTTTGTCACATGACCGACAACATGTATTGTTGACAATAAAGAAAAAATGGACAAAACTGAAGCAAAGTCATGACATAACGACTGGTAAAACTGAAGCAAAGTCATGACATAACGACCGGTAAAACTGAAGCAAACCCATCAAAACCTGGAGAAATAATACCTCATGGAACGAACATTAAGTATCAAACAAGTTGTTTTATATGGAGAATCAACATGCATTGACGCCGCTTATAAATCTACAGCACAGACTCAGATCTCTCCAGATCATCCGTCTGTTTAGCGTGGTTGAGTTCTGTGTTGAACCAGCAGACTACAGTACGTGTTTATTCTGCAGCCTAGAGCACGTCTCTCTAAACAAACTCTGGAGAGACTTGGTCTCCAGACATCAGCTGGAACAGTGTGAGCCTCACAGCCAGATAACAAGGGAGGAACAGGGAACAGGAGCTCAGGGTGTCACATCCAGACAACAGGGGAGGAACAGGGAGCAGGAGCTCCGGGCACAGGAGCTCAAGGCACCACATTCAGACAACGGGACGAACAGGGAACAGGAGCTCAGGGTGTCACAGTCAGAGAAATATATTAAATACCAGAGAAACAAGCAAATACAATCCAACTGTCTACTTTGATCAAACGACTGAGAATGAGATGGTGAAAGGAAAAAAGATGTTCAATGTAATCTGTTCAATAGTAAGCAGCAGATGGTTGCTAACCAAACGTACAACCAGGAAAGAAAAACAAGAGGCTGTTATGAGTCTAGATAATCAACTATAACTTTATCTGACATATGCCTGCTGTATAACAAAAATGTTCCACTGCAGTAGGTATATCCAACATGAACTAAATCATTGATGGCAACTCCATTCCTTGGGGGCCTAATTGGTGTAACACTTTTGCCCCAGCCTCAGCTAACATACTTGACTCCAATAGTCAACTAATCATGATCTTCAGTTTAGAATGCAATTTGTTTTATCAGCTGTGTTTGCTAGGGATGGGGAAAAAGTGTGACACCACTCCGGCCCCCGAGGCCTGGAGTTGCCCATCCCTGAACTATATAAATATTCACAACAAATACTAAGATCCGGTTGGAAAATACAAGCTGCAACCCACTATTGAGATGTATGACACATACACTAGCATATGTCCTCTAAACTAGAAGATGCCCTTAGTGCCAATGACAAACTAAGATCTGCTTTTAAGAAAAACCCAGAGCCAGATACTGTATAGTATATACTGTATACACCAGTGAAGGCTCCTCAGAGGAGGAAGGGGAAGACCATCCACCTCAGTGAATTTCATAAAAATCTATATAGCGAAACATTAAAAAAGTTATCCTTTTTAGATATAACTATTCTAAATATATTCACGTCAACAAATAATTGATTAAAACATACCGTTTTGCAATGAAGGTCTACAGTAGCCTCAGCAGCACTCTGTAGGTGAGCACCATGGTGTAGCCGGAATACAACTAGCTTCTGTCCTCTTCTTGGTACATTGACTTCAATACAAAACCTAGGAGGCTCTTGGTTCTCACCTCCTTCCATAGACTTACACAGTAATTATGACAACTTCCCGGAGGATGTTCTACAGCCTATCAGAGCTCTTTCAGCATGAACTGACATGCTGTCCACCCAATCAAAGGGTCAGATAATGTATCTAGTACTGAAAGCGTAAGCTACAGATAGCTAGCACTGCAATGTATAAAATGTGGTGAGTAGTTGTCTTAAAGAGAGAGAAAGACAATAGTTGAATGGTCTGGGATGGTGTGTCACAGCATCATCGGACTAAGCTTGTTGTCATTGCAGGCAATCTCAACGCTGTGCGTTACAGGGAAGACATCCTCATCCCTCATGTGGTACCCTTCCTGCAGGCTCATCCTGACATGACCCTCCAGCATGACAATGCCACCAGCCATACTGCCCGTTCTGTGCGTGATTTCCTGCAAGACAGGAATGTCAGTGTTCTGCCATGGCCAGCGAAGAGCCCGGATCTCAATCCCATTGAGCACATCTGGGAGCTGTTGGATCGGAGGGTGAGGGCTAGGGCCATTCCCCCCAGAAATGTCTGTGAACTTGCAGGTGCCTTGGTGGAAGAGTGGGGTAACATCTCACAGCAAGAACTGGCAAATCTGGTGCAGTCCATGAGGAGGAGATGCACTGCTGTACTTAATGCAGCTGGTGGCCACACCAGATACTGACTGTTATTTTTGATTTTGACCCCCCCTTTGTTCAGGGACACATTATTCAATTTCTGTTAGTCGCATGTCTGTGGAACTTGTTCAGTTTATGTCTCAGTTGTTGAATCTTATTATGTTCATACAAATATTTACACATGTTAAGTTTGCTGAAAATAAACGCAGTTGACAGTGAGAGGACATTTCTTTTTTTGCTGAGTTTATATACAACGAGCAAAGTGATCATGATGTTTTTATGTGGCTGCTATGAAAGTGAACTGTTTGCGTGTGATCAGCTGTGTATTCATTCCACCGATTCTGTTGAAAAACGTCTCGTAAACGGAACAAAATGGGGATAAACATACCTGAATATGTCCAACAGAAACCCTAATTTGCAATTGCTGGACTAATGATTACACCCTAGATTAGCTAGCTGTAGGCAAGAGTGTGCAAGGTGGTATTGAATGTGTCACTGCCTGTCACCTTGATTACTCAAAATTCTCTCAGCCTATGCACCTACCCTGTAAACTTTAATTCATCGGCTAGGTTGTAGCAACCTGATGATGGGTACAGAATCATGTAGTAGCCTATACTTATTGATGTTACAATGAACTGGTTGAATGGAATATGAATGACAGTCATCCAATATGCTGTAATAGGAATAAGTCCATTGTCATTAAAAAAAGAATCATCCTCTTAAACGGCACCGACCGCCACTGGTATACACACTATCAGTAGAACAGCAACATCCTCGTCAGTTCTGGACAAAGTGGCCCTGACAGATCTTAAAGGTCAACCAGCTCTGCCATAGCGACACACAGACGCACTCACACACAGACAGGCAAGCACGCAGGCAGGAGTACACACAGGCATCCTGTGTACAGTGTACAGACACTGTGTTCTGGCCTGGTGGTGTTCCGTGTGTGTGTGTGTGTGTGTGTGTGTGTGTGTGTGTGTGTGTGTGTGTGTGTGTGTGTGTGTGTGTGTGTGTGTGTGTGTGTGTGTGTGTGTGTGTGTGTGTGTGTGTGTGTGTGTGTGTGTGTGTGTGTGTGTGTGTGTGTGTGTGTGTGTGTGTGTGTGTGTGTGTGTGTGTGTGTGTGTGTGTGTGTGTGTGTGTGTGGTAGGGGATAATTACTGCTCTCTACTGTATAACATTGGGGCAGATGACTATTCGTGTGATTATTCAATGAGGTAATAGTACATCCAGCTACAGCACACTATACATCTGTAACTCTGTCTGTACAGAACAAGCACACAGAAAAGACATGTCCTCTGTATGGAACAGATTCTATAGAATGGATTCTAACTCCAACATTATACTTGATTGAGTGAAGCTTCAACATCTTGGCTTATGTCAGTGAGCACCAACTCTACTGAGCACAAGACACAGGGCCTTTCATGACCTCTGACCTCTGTCATTGCCTCTTACCTGTGTGACCTTATCGGTGACGTTGTGCGTTCGGTCCTTGACCTTTGGGGCTATAATGGTTTTCTCAGAGGACGGAGGGGGAGGGGCACTTGTCGTTGTTGGCCTCTGAGAAGTTGAGCGTGATGAGGGGGATCTTGTTGATGGCGCTGTATCTGTTGAGGTGGGAGTCAGACGTGGAGCCCAGAAGACTGGATTTGATCTGGTTGAAGGGTCCTGGAGGAGAATTTAATGGAGAGAGAGGTTTGGAAATGGCTAGCACTGTGATGCTAGGCTAGGCTAGAGTGGCGATGCTATACTTAGCTAGCGCGGTGATGCTAGGCTATGCTAGCACGGTAGTGCCTGATACAGCTTGACGGTTTGACGGTATGCTAATGGTTAACAGGGGACCTCTAGTGTGGTTCATGTGGTAGGTGTGTCAATAGGCCGCTGTGTCTATTTGTTATGTGTGGGAACGTGAGTATGGAACTGTTTTTTGTTCTTGAGTGAACTAAATTGACAAGTGAACAACCACAGGACAACAGTAGAAATACAACAGTCAAAAAGATCCACCCCTAACCCTCTGCTTGATCATGTTACCTTCCATTCAACAGCTGTTGAAATGACAAACTTGGTGTAATGAACAATTTTAGTGAAATAATGATGTCCACAAACAAAATAAATGTATACTTATATCTCAGTCATGAGGTTTTGACTCAGTGATACCATATGGATATTGCTTTCATGATTCATACATCCACAAATACTATATGTTACTATGCGAAAATACAGTACAACACTGCCATAAAACTTCACCACGTTGAGCAACACTCACACTGTCACACGTATAACTACTGTGGGCAATATGGAAAAGAGAGGGAACTGTCAACTGTTGATCTAAAAGGAGAAGATGGAGGGATGACTCATTCTTCCTTTTTCACAAATGAGTGTTAAGAATACAGTGAATACAGTGAATGCGCAGCTTGAATACATAGTGATACTTACACATACAAAAGACATGCGCAGCTTGAATACATGCTACAGCAGCATTGTACGGTACAGTATGTGTGCATTACAGACATATAGGAAAAGCTCAAGCCATACCCCCAGCCATCCAGGACCGAGACACTAGCGAATCAGGAGAGAGAGAGGGAGGGAGGTAGAGAGCAGCGTAAAGAGGAAGTGACCTCAGAGAGAGGGGGAGGGGTCAAAGGTCAGGATAATTAGGCAGGCACTTCCTGAGTGTCATGTTACATTTATTTTAGGAACATCAGAGTGATTTTCTTTAGTAGAGGAAAAAAAATCTGACCACTATGTTACGGTAATTAAAAATATCCCGGAAATCGGAGACATAAGGTCTAAAGTTAAGAATACAAACAATAGCTGATAACGCTCATCAGATGCTCCTCCAAATCTTTCCATATTCAATGGAGTAGGTATCAGTGGAGGCTGGTGGGAGGAGCTATAGGAGGACGGGCTCATTGTAAATGGAATATTGGAACAGTATCAAACATATGGAAACCACATGTTTGACTTCGTTTCATTAATTCCATTACAGCCATTACAATGAGCCCGTCCTTCTACAGCTCCTCCCACCAACCTCCTCTGGTAGGTATTGATCCAGAATGCACTTTTAGGCTAGTAAAGAGATTGATTTCAGAGGAAAGTACAGTCCTTTCATTCATTTCTGGAGGTTAAAAGGCTCTCAGACATTTGATAACATTCCAATGACGTAGAATTCAGTGAAGGCTGCTGAAGGGAGGATGGCTCAAAGTAATGGCTGGAACGGCGCAAATGGAATGGTATCAAACACATGGTTTCACTAATTCCACTCCAGCCATTACAACGAGCTCGTCCTCCTCAATTAAGGTGCCAGCAATCTCCTGTGGTAGAATTACTGACAGTATCATTGCGTTTTTGATCTATAATAGTAGTATTCCATAACTAGTGAAGTATTCATGGATCGGAATTGTTAGAGCCGATTTGTATAAAGGACAGAACATACAGAGCTCCATGTACGTTTGTGTAAATATGATTAAATATTGTATATGTATATAATGTATATGATGAAATATTACGTACGTACCTTTATGATTTATATTTACCTGATTGAGATGTATTTATTTGTTGTTAGTGTAACTTAGTTTCTGGCCCCCTCTTGCCCATTCATTGTACTGTGGTAAGTGTGTTAGGAAGTATGTTAGGAAGTTAGGAGTATGTTAGGAAGTGTGTGAGGATAAAGGCAGGAAGTTGGGTCTTCAGGGGAGTCCTAGCTAGACGTGGGAGCAGTATAGTTTTTTGACCATACAGACATACAAACAGATCATATGATGTATTTTTCCGTTTCAAGTAATATCTGCTTTAAGTTGATTGGAGAATAATTTTTGTTAGATACAAGAAGAATAAACCTTTTTGTTGCACCATATCCCGGATCTCAGTGAATGTTTTGGACGTTTGGAAACCTTGTGGACTGTATGCGTACGAACAACCCCGCTTCATGCTAGGGCAGTGGCTGAAACGAAAGGAAGCCACTACAATCAAGTCAAAAACTCCGCAAAGGATTACTATCGGAAGGAAATCTCCGGTTCGGACACACGCTGGATACTGTTCAATTTGTCATTGCATTCTGGACCATAATGACAGCTTGCTTGGAAGGACTTAAACTCCTAGAATTCGCCAGCCGTGAGTAACCACTGCGAATGAATGAGCTGCTCTGTTCAATGCGATCGTTTGATCATGCATATTATTGAAGCGCAAATGTGCTTATAATTAGAACGCCTGATAAACTTGGGAATGGAATCCAAAACACAGCGCTGCGAAAACAATTTAAGAAGTTTAAGTTTGGAAAAACCGAGATCCTATGCACATTGTAGCCTAATCATATGTCTAATATTTGGCTTAACATTGGAAATGCAATGCGTCAAAGAGCGCAACTAAAGGATCTAAAGATACTGCGTGTTTAAACTTCATTAAAGGGGACAAAACTTATGATGGGATGAACTGTTTAAAAACGCATCTAAAATGCTGAACTTGCACATGTTCAATTCAAAATGGGTCAATATGCTGAAATGGATGACTGTGTTTAAAAGGTCTAAAGGGCATGGCGTTTAACAATCAAACCAACAACTGTGTTGAGTGAATTAAAGTGAATGATGGCGGATGAAATCCCAAATAAGACCCCACTGAGAGGGCAGAGGAGCATTTAAATTCACTCTATGCAGCCCGGAGAGGCAAACTTGGAGTGTGTACACGCAAAAATGAATGAAATAAAAGTCCTTCTGGTTGGAGGAGGAAACGTTGAAACTGTGAATGAGGGCCTCGCAGCATTTGATGAGGTTCTCAATGACTTTAAGAATGCTCATGAATCTGTGCTAGAGCTAGTCACAGAAGAGGAACAGGAAAATGAGAGCAACTATTATCAACCAAGAATGAGGACTTATGAACATTTCCTGAAAGAGGTGGAAATATGGAAAAAGGCTGACATTGAGCCACAAACGCTCATTGAACCACACGACAGCATTTCCAATGTGTCAAATACATCAAGTAAAACAAAGTATTCTAAGGCTGCTTCCTCAGTGTCCTCTGCACGCCTAAAAATTGAGGCAGAACGAGCAGCTCTACTAGCTCGCCAAGCATCATTACAGGACAAGCATGCATTGGAACTGGAGAAAGCTCAACTGGAACAACAGAAAGCTCAACTGAATGTTAGGATGGAAAAAATGGCACTGAAACAGAAATAGCAGCATATAATGCCAAACTGAAGGTCCTGGAGAGTGTTGAGTCAACTTCTCAATCCCATGCCGTGGCAGCCCATTTACTAAGCCAAGAAGATGGAATGAACTCTTATTTTGAGAACCAGGAACCTGAGGGTCTACGAGAACCTGAACCATCACCTGTTGAGTTTGCTGCATTAGGTGCAGTTCCAAAGACCCCATTACAAAGAGTTTTACAACAACCGACAACAAAGTCATCAAAACCTATTCAGAAAACAGTCATAAACCACACCCTTCAGCAGCCAACAGCAAGGTCTAGCAATCAACACAGAATCAACACTGCGGGTATCAGCCATAATACCAGCCATGATAACCTCTCTACTGTCATGCAAAGGCAGAATGAAATTGCTGACCTCCTTGTACTACAGCACAAACAGGCCACACTTCCTGTTAGGGAGATACCTATGTTTGACGGGGATCCTCTAAACTTTAGGCCATTCATGCGTGCATTTGAGCATGGTATAGAAGAAAAGACAAGCAGTCACCAGGATAGACTCTATTACCTGGAACAGTACACCTCTGGTCAGCCCAAGGATCTGGTCCGTAGTTGTCTGCATATGGAAGCCAGAAGAGGCTATGCAGAGGCTAAGAGGTTGTTAAAGGAATATTTTGGCAATGAAATCAAAGTCACCACTGCTTACATGGAAAAGGCTTTGGAACTGGACAAACATCAAACCGATGATGGAAAAGGACTGGGTGGCTATGCACTCTATCTAAGAGGTTGCTGTAACGCTATGCAAGACCTACAGAACATGGAAGAGCTTAATCTTCCCTCCAACATAAAGTTGATTATGTCAAAACTTCCCTACAAACTAAAGGGAAAAATGGAGGTCTACAGCATGTGATATCTTAGGCGAAGCCACCTGAGGAGCCCAGTTCAGTGACCTTGTGAAGTTCATGGAAAAACAGGCCAAAATACTGCAGGATCCGTTGTATGGAGATATTCAAGATCCTGTCCAACAAAAGGTTTTTAAAAACCAAAACAGCAGCTGATTTTAAACCGCAGTTAAAGTCAAGAGTAGGAAGCAGCTTTGCCACTGCAGTAGCTGTAGTGGCAGATGCGACTCTGAAAAACCTCTAAAAGAGCAAACATCCAAGATAAAGAGACCAGGCTCCTACCCTTCTGATGCTCCCAGTATCTCATGCGTATTTTGTGCTGGTGAGCATTTATTGAATTGACTGCCAACAGGTGAAAGCACAGCCACATGAATCCAAGGTTGAGTTTCTGAGATCAAAAGGCCTTTGTTTTGGCTGTTTGACGAGAGGACACATAAGCAAAGAATGTAAAGAAGGATGACCTGTCAGCGCTGTCAAAAGAAAGCACCCCACTATCCTGCACATTGAAGGAAGAGAGAGATTTATATCTCAAAAGGCAGATATGAGTGGTGTAGCAGTAAAGCGGGGAGGAGACTGTCAGCAGTGCTCTTGTTTCACTGGAAACTGGTGAAGATGCCGGGGCCGGTACAGATTACACTTGCACAATTGTGCCAGTTCAAATAAAGATGGCAAATGGAAACAAGTCTGTGTTAACCTATGCATTCCTCGATTCTGGTAGCTCAGCAACATTTTGTACGGAGAGACTCATGAGGCAGCTGAAAGCTAAAGGCAGTGAGACTGAAATTCTGCTACGCACAATGGGGCAGGAGAGTCCTACCAAGAGCTTTGAGATATCTGGATTAGAGATTGGCAATGTGGAAGGCGACACATTTCTTGCATTGCCAAAGGTCTACACCAGAATAAGATCCCAGTGACAAGAGACATTCCACTCAGAAAGATCTCAAAGGTGGCCATACCTGAAAGAGGTTCAGTTGAAGGAGATTGATGCGATGTCGAACTCCTGATTGGTGTAAATGCTCCAAAAGCAATGGAACCCTGGCAAATCATAAATAGCAACAGCAACGGACCGTATGCAGTGAAAACCCTCTTTGGATGGGTGATGAATGGTCCTCTTAACAATTGTACCTTGGCAGAAGAATTTAGCGCCCTACGGTGATGTGCCAATCGTATCACAATGGCTGACCTGGGGTTCTACTTGTAAATCAGTATAACCATGACTTCCCTGAGAGAGCGTATGAAGAGAAAGTGAGATGTCAGCTGAGGATCGTAAGTTTATGGAGATCGTATCAAGCTCCATAACCCTCAAAGACTGTCACTACTTACCGTTGCCCTTTCGCAACAAAGATGTAGTCCTGCCAAACAATCATGACATAGCAGAACAGCGGGCCCTAAATATTACCAGGAGGTTCAAGAAGGGCGAAGGTTCACGCTGCAGAGTACAAAGGCTTCATGGAAGAGATGATTAGAAAAGGTTATGCCGAGAAGGTACCACAAGAACATCTCTCCAGAGAAAAGGGCAAGGTATGGTATATACCACACCATGGCGTTCACCATAGCTTAAAGGAACAATACAGTGGTGTTTGACTGTTCATCATCCTATAAAGGTACATCTCTCAACAGTGAACTCCTTCAAGGCCCTGACCTGGCAAACACGCTCATAGGAGTCTTGCTAAGATTTCGGCAAGAGCACATTGCCATGATGGCAGATATCGAAGGAATGTTCCATCAAATGCACGTGTCCATGAAAAAGACTTAGACTTCTGCGATTCCTATGGTGGCCAGATGGTGATACTAACAAAAGATTGGAGGAGTACAGAATGACGGTACATCTTTTTTGGTGCTATATCCTCTCCAAGTTGTGCAAACTTTGCACTGCGAAAGACTGCAGAAGACAACTGTGAGAGGTACAATGAAGAGGTGATTCAAACAGTCAAGTCCAACTTCTATGTTGATGACTGCCTCAAGTCAGTGGCCACAGAAGAACAAGCCATAGCTCTCACAAAAACCTCAGGGATGTGTGCTCTCAGGGTGGGTTCAAATTGACCAAGTGGGTCAGCAACAGCCGCGCGCTTAGTGCTGGCTTCTATCCCTGATGAACACAAAGCCAAGCAGATAAAAGAACTGGACCTGGACAGGAGAGAAGCTGCCTGTTGAAAGGGCACTTGGAATCCGATGGAACATTGAAAGTGATGCGTTACCTTCCGAGTCACTGTCAAGAACAGACCCTTACAAGAAGAGGTATTCTCTCAACTGTTAGCTCTATTTATGATCCATTAGGTTTCCTCGCCCCATTTGTATTAAAGGCAAAGCAAATTCTTCAAGCTCTCTGTAAGCTAAAGTGTGGATGGGATGAAGTCATCCCCAAGAACACTCTACTTCATGGAAGAGATGGCTCTCAGAACTGGACCAACTGTCCAGATTCCAGATTGACCGGTGTATGATGCCTGAGAACTTTGGTCAAGTCAAGACTGCACAGCTGCATCACGGTGACGCCAAGTGAACAAGGTTATGGCACGGACAAGCTACCTAAGGTTCACAAACGGTATGGAAAAAGGTCCACATCGCATTCATACTGGGGAAATCAAGAGTGACTCCACTCAAGCAGATGACGATCCCCAGACTGGAACTTGCCGCAGCAACATTGGCAGTGCAGTGGACAGGATGTTAAGGTTGAGCTCCAGATTGAACTTGAGGAGTCAACTTTTCTGGACAGACAGCCAGTCTGTCCTAAAATACATCCGCAACGATACCAAGAGATTCCATACCGTGGCTAATAGATTTGCTGTGATCCGTGACCTATCGAAAAGCAAAACAATGGAGGTATTTGAACTCCAAACACAACCCAGCCGACGATGCTTCAAGAGGATTACATGTTGAAACTTTCCTGAACTCGAAGAGATGGCACAAAGGACCAAGAATTCCTGGAGAAAGAAGAAATGCAATGGCGAAAGTCCCAGAGGAGCTTGGCTCCATCCTCCGGATGATCCAGAGGTGAGAAAAGACATAATCGTAAACAGTACAAGTGTGGAAGAAAGAGTCCGACCAGCAAGCTGATTGAGTACTATTCAACATGGAACAGCTTGAAGAAAGCAGTTGCCTGGATGCTGAAACTGAAGAGACTTCTTCGACAGTTAAGCCAGAAAAGGAAAGTTCTCACACAAACTGATCCAGGATCTGATCAGAGTTTAACAAACTCACTGAAGGAACAAATTGACAAGTTCAAACTGACGTTTGGAAAGGAAAATTTGTCTGTGGATGACCTAGATGAAGCAGAAAAAGGTCATTATTCAATTTGAGCAACGACAGCACTTTAAACAAGAAATTGCACTCGTTGTGAAAGGAAAACAATGTGCCAAAGAGAAGTGGCTCAATCTGTAAGCTTGATCCAATTGTTGACAATGGCATTCTGGAGAGTAGGAGGAAGGTTAAGCAAAGCTGCTATGCCTCACGGAACTAAAGAATCCTATGATCCTGCCCAAAGACTCCTACATCTCCAGACTGATCTTACTCCACATCCATGAGCAGGTTGGCCACTCTGGGAGAGTCACATGCTTTCTAGACTTCGCCAGCGATATTGGATACCCTGTGCCAACTCCTTAGCAAGGAAGATCCTTAAGAGCTGTGTGTTCTGCAGGCGGATGCAAGCTAGAGCTGGAGAACAGAAGATGGCCGACCTGCCACAAGATCGGGTGTCACCTGATTTGCCGCCTTTCACCCATGTGGGCATAGATTACTTGACCCCATAGAGGTGAAGCGAGGCCGCGTTCATGTGAAGCGGTATGGTGTGATCTTTACTTGCCTTGTGAGTCGGGCTGTCCATCTAGAAGTTTCTAGTTATCTGGATACCGATTCCTGCATCAATGCCCTGCGCAGGTTCATCTGTCGAAAGGGCCCAGTAACAAGTATCAGAACAGACAATGGCACCAACTTTGTTGGAGCACACCGAGAGCTAGGAGAAGCTCTGAAAGAGCTGGATCACAACAAGATTCAAAATGAATTACTGAAGGAAGGAGTGACATGGTCATTCAACCCTCCCTCTGGAGCCCACCATGGGGGGGTATGGGAGAGGTTGATCCGACTGGTAAAGATCCTCTATTCAGTCCTTAAAGAGCAAGTACTGGATGATGAGGCTTTGCAGACAGCCTTGTGAAGTTGAGGCGATTATGAATGACAGACCAATCACAACAGTAACAAATGACCCTAATGATTTAGAACCCTGACCCCGAACCATCTGCTTAATCTGAAAGCAAAGCCAGTCCTGCCACCAGGACTATTCCAGAGAAGTGACCTATACTCACGAAGGAGATGGAAGCAAGTACAATATATCACTGACCTCTTCTGGAAGAGATGGATCAGGAGTATCTTCCACTTATGCAGGAGCGGAACAAGTGGAACAAAACTAAGAGAAACTTCAGTCCTGGTGACCTTGTTGTCATAGTCGATGACACCGCCCCAAGAAACTCTTGGCTAATGGGGCGTGTGGTGGAGGCTTTGCCAGGCTAATGGTCTTGTCCGGAGCGCCATGGTTAAGACCAAGACCAACGTCCTACAGAGACCTATCAATAAACTCTGTCTGCTCCTTGAGGCTGCAGAGTGAGACGCATACTGATACATACATACATGCATGCATACATACATACATACATACACAGTAAAGCCCATCTTTGAATCACGTGCACCTCTGATTCGCTGATGTCGTGCTCTTACATTATTTTTCGTAGTCATACATTTTTGAACGTCAAACTTTTTTACATTTTTGGAAGTTGAACACCTGAACTCCGACTGAGATCTATGGACTCTTATCTATATGGGACCTTGTATATTTGTATATAGCTATGAACTGTAATAGTGCTCTGGTATGGAATGTTTTGTGTATTGGCTCTATGTTTGAATATTAGGTAATTGTTGTGCATTCAGTGCAGTTAACAATTAGGGGGCGGTATGTTAGAGCCGATTTGTATAAAGGACAGAACATACAGAGCTCCATATCGTTTGTGTAAATATGATTAAATATTGTATATGTATATAATGTATATGATGAAATATTACGTACGTACCTTTATGATTTATATTTACCTGATTGAGATGTATTTATTTGTTTGTTAGTGTAACTTAGTTTCTGGCCCCCTCTTGCCCATTCATTGTACTGTGGTAAGTGTGTTAGGAAGTATGTTAGGAAGTTAGGGAAGTATGTTAGGAAGTGTGTGAGGATAAAGGCAGGAAGTTGGGTCTTCAGGGGAGTCCTAGCTAGACGTGGGAGCGGTATAGTTTTTGACCATACAGACATACAAACAGATCATATGATGTATTTTTCCGTTTCAAGTAATATCTGCTTTAAGTTGATTGGAGAATAATTTTTGTTAGATACAAGAAGAATAAACCTTTTTGTTGCACCATATCCCGGATCTCAGTGAATGTTTTGGACGCTTGGAAACCTTGAGTGTGGACTGTATGCACTGAACAACCCCGCTTCATGCTAGGGCAGTGGCTATGGTAAAACGAAAGGAAGCCACTACAGGAATACTTTTTTTGGTAAAGCGGAGACAAAATGGAGGACGTTATTCAAGCAAACAGACAAACCATCACTCTATTCCCTTCAACTGTCTGACACAGGTCAAAGGAAATAGCCTATCAGTTATCTTTGGTTAAAGGGAACTATTGGCATCAGGTCGAAGACAACTATTATTATGATTAATTGATTATGATAGATTTCCTGTTCTATGGAAATGAGAGGCAAGATTTGTTTTCATGCAGGCGCGTGGCAGGTCAAAAGTCAGCCTGATTTTTCCGAACTATCAGAAGGGATCTGCAAGATTGCAGGGCACTCACAGGTCACTTCTTACTACAGCATGAATAATACTACTACTATACCGTGCAAGCCTCTATGGCATTCTCAGAGGAATTCACAAATGTATCAATCCAGCACTAGCATTCAACACAGACTTATGTTGTTGTTGAGTTGAAAAATCCATGCAGCAAGCAGTTCAGGCCATATATTCTATATCCGTGCTATGTTCAAGGAACGTGTGGTTGTTACCTTTGATATTACGACCGTTGTCTGCGATTGCATAGTGTAGAGGGAGAGAGAGGGGGATGGGAGGAAGGTGGAGGAGTGAGAGGAGATTCCAGATCTGTACGTAGCTAGCTAGTGATGGAAGACGACCCACATAAAAGCCCTATCGCCGCTGCACCATTCGTTATCATGAAGTAGACATATTACAGTGTCAACCGCAGGGGCTCTTTGAATGAGAAACGCAGATTCAATGGTGTAGGGAGGGATAGAAATATTAGCTGGGTACAGAGACAGGGAGAGTCTGGAGCTGTACTGTACCCCCCATGTTGACTGTGGGTGGAAAGGTGATCTGTGATTCAGGAGTCAGGATATATGTGGTAATTCAGGAGTCAGGATAGATAGGAGTTACCCCCATTCACTGATCCAAGGTCAGATATGATTTGTACCACATGATAAATATGGTTGGGATTGGGACCAAATCTACTGCGTAAGAACAGCAAGGCCAAATTGATTTAATATAGCATAACATCTCAGGGTGAGGCAGGATGGGGGAGACAAGCATTTCCGACCATGGAGGTGGTGTTCACTTAAAATACCTTCACTTGCGTGTCGGTCCCTGAAGGCCATCTTGGAGTTGGAGCCAAAACCCTCCATGTCCTGAGCGGAGGAGGCCCTCCGGATACTACAAACACTCTCCCTGGACGCGGTGGGGGTCAGGCCTGAGATGGAGGGGGCCAGAGGGCCCACAGTCTGGGCCTGGGGAACCGCTTGGGGAACCAGCCTGTCCCAGATGGGCCCCTTGGGGGACGAGTGGTCCAGGGGGTCCCGACACAGGGGTGGAGCAGTGGCTGGGGCCGATGAGGGCCCGCGTGTCGTTGGCGTAGGAGGGGCTGCAGCTCTCCCGGGTGGGCAGTGACTGGAAGTCGCGGGTGGCCACCGACTCTTCGCTGCGGCGGGGCGAGTCGATCATGACGGCATCAGGGTCCTCCTGAGGGAGGGACTGCTTACTGATGCCCAGGAGGTGTAAGGCTGGGAGCCGGAAACAAAAGAATCGACCTTTCCCTGGAGAGAGAAAAAAAGAGAGGGAGAGACAGAGAGTACAATTGCTCAACAGCGATGCTTGGAATATTTCCAACAATAAGAGAAATTGTTTTTGCAAAACTCTGCCCTTTTTAGAGTGGTTCATCATGACTTCATCCATTGTGGAGGAATTCTTAATTTGATCGTGACTAGGTAGAAACAACTAGAGGAAGATAGCGCACTGGATAGATGCTCTGTAGCTCATGCTAATCCCTGGAGTGAAAACCTTACCCTCAGTTTCCAGCTCACTCCCCAGATATCAAGAAGTGAGTGCCAATATTGTTCAAAAGGAGCTAGCCAACAGTTATTTCAAAAAGAGCAGCAAGATCAAAACAAATGCTTCTTATCCCAACGGCCTAGCTTCCATCTTCAGCTTCCTTCAATTATTCAGACTTTTGATGAAATAGAGTCCCATAAAATATCAAATTACAACAGGTTTCGTATGATTGATTAATACCCTTGGAGAGAGGAGAAAGAGATCATCTTCGTCCAAATGATGTTACTAATGAATCTGTCAATGTATTATGAGAGCTACTTTAAACCTTGCGGTTATAGTTCCGTTTCTAGGAAGTCTGAAGTGGAGGCATCTTGTACTCAAGGACTTTGGGGGCCTTGTCAGAAGATCTCATTTCAAATGTATAACATGTTCCGGGTGACCTAACAGACACAAAGATATACAGTGGCTATACACACAAACATCCACAGGTGCACGCACACGTACACATGCACACACACATACACGCACACGCTCGTGTTTGAAACAACAATCCCAGTCAGAACTATGAGGCATGCGTGTTTTCTCCTCTTAGTCTGTAGAAACATGCCATCATTAGTACGTGCACAAAGTAACATGTTACAGTACATGTGTCGTATATGAACAAGACACCGCACAATGGCTACAGAACATACAGTACATACATTGATGATGCTAGATCCTGCCAGCTAAGGGCCATTGAGTCTACTGAAGCATTCTTTCCTGGAACAAAAATCACGTGTTATTCCCAGTGGGCTATGTCTTCACAGCCTCATCCACCGAGTAATGGAAAAATGGAAAAAGGACAACCTATATACTGCTGGAGACATTGACATCTTTATTTCTGTAATTAAAACAGTACATTTTTAGTAAAAACGGAAAGCATGAGTGAAGAATTTCATAAAATAACACAACTTCCAAAAGTAATTTTCCTGATGCAGTATTACCTTATTCTACAAATCTAAAAGCTAATAAAAAAACCCAACCATAAACGATGAAAAGAAAACACTCTCCACTCCATATCCCTCTGGATCTTTGTGCTTTAGTGAGCTAACGTGCCTGCTACCTCACATTACATATGCCTTTGTCTTGTTTCGTTGCGGTGGTAGCACAGAGAGGTTGAATTGTTAAAGGCAGTGTGGGGAATAGCAGAGAGATGATTGACAATGTTCAGTAATCTTCTTTTCTTGTGCTCATAGCTCATTTTTCTTTCGTTGACACTCATGACGAGGAATAGGAAACCAATTTTAGACGCTGTCACGTGTACACTTACTTTGAAGGTGTTACTTTTACACACCAGCTAGATTGCAATAAAAAATAACACATATTTCAGTGGGAATGCATCTGGTTCTTGGTAAGACAACACATCTACCTCACCATAAGCATATCCCCTTACGCCCCCACCCCCACTTCCCCACACAGAAAACATAAATTGCTTTTAATCAATCTCTTAATTGGATAGCAAATTAAGCATGTCGTCTGACAATATGCCAGTGTATTTGCGGTAAAAAAAATACATTGGCCTGTTACTATTTGTAAAGGTCACATTAGGAATGATGCTCCTTGCAGCGCTAAGTTCCACTGTAGCCCTTTCCTGCAGTCAAATGACCAAATGGCCCTTTAGTGGCCTCATGGGTTTTTGCCATGACCTTTATTTAACTAGGCAAGTCAGTTAAGAACAAATTCTTAACGGCCTAGGAACAGTGGGTTAACTGCCTTGTTCAGGGGAAAAACGACAGATTTTTACCTTGTCAGCTCGGGGATTCAATCTTGCAACCTTTCGGTTACAAGTCCAACGTTCTAACCACTAGGCTAACCACTAGGCCACCTGTGAAATGTTATACATTTTTTTCACAATTTCATCAATTGTAAACATTATTTCAAGAGCTTGCTGAAAATCTGGTGTTTCTATGTCAAACTGTTTTGTTATTTTTCAGTCTTCTGTGATGTGTAATATTGGGATGCAAACTCAAAATGTAATACATTTCAACTCTATATCTGACATGGTACAGGTGCAAGAAAGCAAAGGTAACTGAACTAAATGACTGTCGCCCCGTAGCACTCATTTCTGTCATCATGAAGTGCTTTGAGAGACTTGTCAAGGATCATATCACCTCTACCTTACCTGACACACTAGACCCACTTCAATTTGCTTACCGCCCCAATAGATCCACAGACGATGCAATCGCCATCGCACTGCACACTGCCCTATCCCATTTTGACAAGAGGAATACCTATGTAAGAATGCTGTTAATTGACTATAGCTCAGCATTCAACACCATAGTACCCTCCAAGCTCATCATTAAGCTTGAGGGCCTGGGTCTGAACCCCGCCCTGTGTAACTGGGTCCTGGACTTCCTGATGGGCCACCCCCAGGTTGTGAAGGTAGGAAATAACACCTCCACTTCGCTGATCCTCAACACTGGGGCCCCACAAGGGTGCGTGCTCAGCCCCCTCCTGTACTCCCTGTTCACTGTTTGGCCATGCACACCACTGTTTGGCCATGCACAGACTACACAACAGTAGTAAGCCTGATTACCAAGAATGACGAGACAGCCTACAGGGAGGAGGTGAGGGCCCTGAGAGTGTGGTGCCAGGAAAATAACCTCTCACTCAACGTCAACAAAACAAAGGAGCTGATCGTGGACTTCAGGAAACAGCGGAGGCAGCACCCCCCTATCCACATCAACAGGACCGCAGTGGAGAAGGTGGTAAGCTTCAAGTTCCTCAGCATACACATCACTGACAGACAGTGTGGTGAAGAAGGCGCACAGCTGAAGAAATTTGGCTTGGCACCTGAAACCCTCACAAACTTTTGCAGATGCAGAATTGAGAACATCCTGTCAGGCTGTATCACCGCCTGGTATGGCAACTGCACCGCCCGCAACCGCAGGGCTCTCTAGAGGGTGGTGCGGTCTGCCCAACGCATCACCGGGGGCAAACTACCTGCCCTCCATGACACCTACAGCACCCGATGTCACAGGAAGGCCAAGAAGATCATCAAGGACAACAACCACCCGAGCCACGGCCTGTGCACCCCGCTATTATCCAGTAGGCGAGGTCAGTACAGGTGCATCAAAGCTGGGACTGAGAGACTGAGAAATAGCTTCTATCTCAAGGCCATCAGACTGTTAAATAGCCATCACTACCACATTAGAAGCTGCTGCAAAGTGGAAGACATAGACTTGAAATCACTGGCCACTTTAATAATGGAACACTACTCACCTTAATAACATTTACATATTTTGCTTTACTCATCTCATATGTATATACAGTATGTTGTTCTATTCTACTGTATCTTAGTCTATGCTGCTCTAACATTTCTCGTCCAAATATTTCATTCCTTTACTTAAATTTGTGTGTATTGTGTGTATTGTTGTGAAATTGTTAGATATTACTTGTTAGATATTACTGTACTGATGGAGCTAGAAACACAAGGATTTTGCTACACCCGCAATAACATCTGCTAAACACGTGTATGTGACCAAGAAAATTTTATTTTATTTGAAGCCCATAACCATGTGTGTGAGGTGTACACTTTTGTTTCAAACTAGATTTGTTTAAGACTACCAAGAAACACTCTGTGTGACCCTGATTTAGCCCACTGCAGTAAAAGTACACGCAGGGAGCATGGCACTCTCTCTGCAAACACACACAGATAACACTGCACAGCAGCCAGTGCATGCACAAACACCCTCCCCCGTTGCTATGATACCAGACAGTAGTAATATTTGCATTGAATATTAAATGGAACTCAGATCCCCCAGTCCTGAAGTAAAATGGTGACTTCATAATGTAATAATAATTTGGGTGAAGTAAAAAGAGAGAGGGATATCTAGAGATATGGTTCCAATCCTCACTAAGGCAGAATAGAAAGCATTAAAAATAAAAGATCTTCTCCCTCAAGCTGTGATTCTGCTGAAGATGGATGGTTTAAAGTGAATATATGCAGCCGTGCAGTTTAGGTGCTTAGTGCACTCATTCGGATTTCCATACAGTCTCTCCTTATGGAGGATGTACACTGCCCCTTGGATTTCAGACCCCTAGATTTCTTCACATTTTATTGTGTTACAAAGTGGGATTAAAATGGATTACATTTTTGGTCAACAATCTACACAAAATACTCTGTAATGTCAAAGTGGAAGACAAATTCGATTTTCTTTTAAAGAGTAATACATTTTTTATAAATAAAATATAGTCATTGCATAAGTACTCAGCTCCCTGAGTCCATACATGTTAGAAAGGGGTCTTACAGATAATGTATGTACTGTACAGTATGTGGGACAGAGGAAGGGTTAGTCAAATCATGTCAACCCCTATTATTTCACACAGAGTGAGTCCATGTAACGTTTTATGTGATTTGTTAAGCCAAATTTGACTCCTGAACTAATTTAGGCTTCCCTAAACAAAGGGGCTGAATACTTATGCGTCGATAATATTTTATATTTTGTTTCCCCTGAGATAAAGGGTAGAGCTGCTGCTTTCAAGGAGTGGGACTCTAACCTGGACGCTTATAAGAAATCCCGCTATGCCCTCCGACAAACCATCAAACAGATAAAGCGTCCATACAGGACTACGATTGAATCCTACTACACCGGCTCCGACGCTTGTCCGACTACAAAGGGAAGCACAGCCGCGAGCTGCCCAGTGACACAAGCCTACTAGACAAGCTAAGTGACTTCTACGTGCGCTTCGAGGCAAGAAACACAAAAGCATGCATGAGAGCACCAGCTGTTCCCGGCGACTGTGTGATCACACTCTCCGTAGCCGATGTGAGTAAAATCTTTAAACAGGTCAACATTCACAAGGCCGCAGGGCCAGATGGATTACCAGGACGTGTACTCTGAGCATGCGCTGACCAGCAGGCAAGTGTCTTCACTGACATTTTCAACCTTTCCCTGACCGAGTCTGTTTCAAGCAGACCACCATAGTCCCTGTGCCCAAGAACACCAAGGTAACCTGCCTAAATGACTACTGACCCGTAGCACTCATGTCTGTAGCCATGTGCTTTAAAAGGCTGGTCATGGCTCACATCAACACCATTATCCCAGAAACCCTAAACCCACTCCAACTTGCATACCGCCCCAACAGATCATTGGATGACGCAATCTCTATTGCACTCCACACTGCCCTTTCCCACCTGGAAAAAAGGAACACCTACGTGAGAATGCTATTCATTGACTACAGCTCACCATAGAGCCCTATAAGCTCATTACTAAGCTAAGAACCCTGGGACTGAACACCTCCCTCTGCAACTGGATCCTGGACTTCCTGGCAAGGGCCGTGGCTTTTGTGGCGCGATGGGTAACGATACTTTGTGGGAGGCAGTTGTTGATGTGTGCAGACGGTCCCTGGTTCAAGCCCAGGTAGGGGCGAGGAGAGGGACGGAAGCTATACTGTTACACTCTTTTTTTATATATTTTTTTAATCATTTGTTTTTATCTTTTTGCTTGCATTTATTTAGTAAATACTTATTTTTCTTAAAACTGCATTGTTGGTTAAGGGCTTGTAAGTAAGAATTTCACTGTAAGGTCTACATCTGTTGTATTCGGCGCATGTGGCAAATAACATTCTATTCAATTTTTTATTTGAGCTATTCGATTTTTTGTTAATCTTAAAAAATATATATACAATTTCTTCCACTTTGACATTATAGAGTATTTTGTGTGTATTGTTGAAGCAAAATTTAAATGAAATCAATTTTAATCCCACTTTGTAACACTTAGTAATTTGAATAAATCCAAGGGGTCTGAATACTTTTGCTAATAGTCAGGTCCCTTTTCTCCCACTAATCACCAATCACACCTGTTCAGCAGGTTCACAGTGCAATAATAACGTTGTTACTATCGAAACCAGACTACTGTTATTTATCAACTATGGCTGGTTCACTCTTAGAAAAAAAGGTTGTACGTAGAACCATGTAGGGTTTTTCAGCTTGCTTCCACAGGGGAACCCCTTTTGGTGTGCTGTCTTCATAGAACCCTCTTTGTATGGTTCTACCTAGAACCCTCTATGCATTGCTCTACCAAGAACCATTTTATCATCTGAATGTTCTTCCGAGAACTCTTTTATCTTTGAAGGTTTTCTTCTAGAACCCTCTATGAACAGTTCTACCAAAAAAAATATTATATTTGAAGACTTATTAGCTTTTAAAATTTAACTATTTATCGGATACATATCCGCCTGAGACCCAGCAATTCATTTTTGTCTTCTCTATTGAACATTTGTTTTTGGTCCATATCTCTAAGCCCATACATGCCACTGTGTTAGGTCCTGTTATACCGTTGAGAGGACATTCTGGGCTTTCACATGTGTGGGGGTGTCACCGTGATAATATTTTTTACTGGTTCTTCAAAATGGCTACCATCAGATTTATGGTAAGTGTGTGCAATTGTGTAATTATAATTTTTGTGAGTTTAATATTCTAATTATTTCTAATTGGTAAATATCTCAGGATTTTTTTTGCACATTAAATAAGAGCTAAATAAGAGCTTGTTAAGAAATGTCCTCTGTAGTGGACATCAGGACGCATCAGGATGTTTTTTACCTTCTCTCCCTGTTTACTGTAATGTTAAATTTTTTCATATTTATTATTAGCCGAATCCTAATGGCCAATACATAGCACATACAATAATAGATATTTTTTTTGTAACACCCACCCAAAATAAATAAACAACCCAAAAACGTTGTTTTGCCGGTCTCAAGAGGATATATCAAAAACAGTGGTGTTAGGAAACTCCTGGTTTACAGGTCACATCAGACCTGCAAGTCACATTATGCTGGCTTGAAAGGTGGTATGTAATTCTTATTGGAATTCAGCCATAGTGAGGATATCCAACAAATCACCCTCAACATGCATTCAGAATGACTGCAAGGCTAGGATAGATTGATTGATGAGACTTCGAAAATCATCAAAACCGGAACAACCATCTCAGTAACAGGTGCAATAAATCCAACTACAAACAGATTGGATTCGTTTATAAAAATGTACTGTATGTTATTGATCTTTGTGTAGCATAAGATTAATCAACCATTCAATGTACATGCAAAGACACAGATATTGAAACAAATAATTCTGTAAATTAACCTGTAGGTTTTTTTTTTTTTAACAAGGTAGTTCTCATTTACATCTGCGACCTGGCCAAGATAAAGCAAAGCAGTGCGACACAAACAACAACACAGTGTTACACATGGAATAAACAAGCGTACAGTCAATAACACAATAGAGAAAAAAAAGAAAGTCTATATACTGTGTGTGCAAATGGTGTGAGGAGGTAAGGCAATAAATAGCCATAGTAGCGAAGTAATTACAATTTGGCAAATTAACACTGGAGTGATAGATGAGCAGATGATGATGTGCAAGTAGAAATACTGGTGTGCAAAAAAGCAGAAAAGTAAATAAAAACAATATGGGGATAAGGTAGGTAGATTGGGTGGGCTATTTACAGACAATATAGTAGTAGTCATAGTAGAGCATGCTGGGAAATATGCTAATGATGGGTGTTGTTTTGAGTTTTTTGCTATACACAGAGTAAAATTCACATAACTAATCACACTCAACTCTGGTTGTTAACATTCATTATTTCACACCACTGAGTGTTATGAAAATGTAACTCCTGAATCAACACTATAAATGTTACACTGAAAAATCTATACTTGGTGAAACTGGCCAATTTGCTGTACCATACAATACACTGCTGGTTCACTCACACTCCCTTCTATTCTCCTACTCTCTGCTCAGTAAAATCACAGAAAATACTAATTTGAAAGACAAAAGTAATGGAAAAGATATCAACTATGTCAGTACTGTATATGTAAAATGATTAAGGGAATACCAGATACATGCACAAATATTCCCATTATAGGTACAGTTTAAAACATTCTCAGACCTATCTTTTTAGACTGATAAGATTACTCAAACTCCCGATGTTAAAGTGTAAACACTGAGGTAAACACTCATGTGCAGAAATCAAGAAAAATATATTACAATGAAAAAGCTTATTCAGATTCAGAAGGGTTTTTATGTAGAATCCTTCTTGCCTTCCAAAGACTCATCAAATAACTCTTTCTTCCAAAAATGGTTATTAGTATGAAAAAGGTTATAGGTAGAACCCTTTGCATTACAAGAAGGGTTCTTCAGATGAAAACGGTTCTTGGTAGGACTGCTCCAGAGTGGCGCAGCGGTCTAAGTCACTGCATCTCAGTCCATAGAGGTGTCACTACAGTCCCTGGTTTGAATCCAGGTTGAATCACATCTGGCCGTGATTAGGAGTCCCATTGGTCGGCGGACAATTGGCCCAGCATCGTTCGGGTTTGGCAGGGGTAGGCCGTCATTGTAAATAAAAATGTGTTCCTTTTTTCTAAGAGTGTAGAAGTCAATGTCGTCAGAAGCACCTCGGGGGTGGATGCATGGCACTTCAACATCACATGGATATGCCCATAACATTGAATGACCGCCTCTGTACCTTTGCTCCTCTCAACAAGTAATGGAAACATTTCCTTGACATCTCTAGCCTTACGACACAAAGCCAAAGAGACAAGACTGACCACTGGCAATACATCCTATTGGCTCTCAAGCATCCAACCATCAATGCCATGAATGGGTCCATGCCAAGCACCATTTCCAGCAACCCCGATCAAAACAAAGAGAAAACCGACTGAGACGGGGTGTGAAATTAAACTATGGTTGACCATCACACCACAAAGCAGCAATACATACTGTAGCAGCACCACCTAATGTATAGCCGATCACTCCCTAGGTCGAGCTAAGGCCGCAGCATCATTCTCTCTCTGACTCCCTCGCTGAGCCCTTACCTCATTTGTGTGCATGGGGCTTAATCAATGTTCATGTAGGAGCATTTATGCGTGGCTAACCTAACGTAGCAGGGGTAAAAGAAATGCCTGAACTGCATTTCTTTCTTTCTGGCATGACAAGAAAAAAATGTCTCTCCGGGAAGGTTCTCTTCTGCACTGTTGAACCAATCCAGTAAATGTGGAGCGTTGCCTTTTTAACGTCCAAAAGCGGAAGACGTGTCACAGGCTCCGTTTCCATTGCATACGTTTTTAACGACCCCACAGAGGGTGATGCAATGCAGAATTCTGTATTGGACCAGGTCTAATTGTGGTCTTTAATTATGCAGGGACCACTATGAGTCATGACCATCATCTATCTGCTAACAGAGGAACAGGAACAATTCCTCTGGAAGAATGAGGAAAAAATTATGTCCTGAAATGTACAAGGGCTAAATGTTCCAACCTAAAACGCCAGTTTAAAAGAGGCTTTGAGAGAAGGGGTGAGTAAGGTAGGTGAGCAGAGCAAGATCCCACCTTGTAAATGAATCAGTCTGACAGCAGAATTCACACTGCCGGGCTGTTAAGAAATTCAGATAGGCCTGAATCGTTTTTTATTCACGCCCCATTCAATTATGGGATCGCCCGCCCCACACTTTCGGCAGAGGTGCTTTTGAGGAACTGGGAGTGAGACCCTTATAAGCATAGCCGCTATACAACAATTCTTTCTCCAAAATTATATTTCTCCTGTCTGAACCGACATACATAAAATAAATCAAAATAATAGAGAGCATAACAAAGCTACAGAGGATTAATAGCATCTTAAAAATAGCTGGGGATTACGTTTTATCACAAGCACTTACAGCTGGGAAGGCTGAAATTTGGACTGCACGCGTGCCAAATAAAGAACAGCTTGTTGCGTTGTGGCCATAGATATAATCCTTTGAAGGATTTTGGAACATCTAATCCTGACACTTGACTGTTAAACTCATGAGTGCACAGCCAATGGCTGCCAGTCCTGACTTGAATGGGAACCGTCATCTATTGATTGTATTTCTATGGTTGGTTGCGGCTGTCAGTTTGCCTTTTGCAAATTTCAAAATAAAAACACAAGCCTACCATTTCGAAAGCAAATGCCTACTGCTGAAAAGAGAAGAACAATCTGAAGCTAACAAAAAACATGTTCAACAAATTTGAAGCAATTCTGAGCAAACAGCAGTGTAAGTAGCTTATCTGAGATATTGGTACGAGCACATGGGCCATCACAGATGAGTAGCCAATGCTTAATCTTCATCATTGGACGAGTCAGTGTCACTGGAAAGTTTGTAGCCTACTGTATCCTATACTATATATATATATATATATATATATACACTATACAGTACCTTTGGAAAGTATTCAGACGCTTTGACTTTTTACAACTTTTTGTTACGGTACAGCCTTATTCTATAATGGGTAAAATTAAAAAAAATCAAAATCTACACACAATACCCCATAATTGTAAGGGCTCTTGAATGCAGGTCTTCCGGAATCAATCGCAGGAAACGGATTAAACAAAAACTCCTTTAATAAGGGACACGAAATTACTACCAACGTAGTCACACTCCTGCTCACTACACGGAGCCACAATACATTAAACAATCACGGACAAAACTGAGGGGGGAACAGAGGAATTAAATAACACATACAATTTGGGTAATGTGAACCAGGTGTGATAATTGACAAGACAAACAGAAAATGAGAAATGGATCGGTGGTGGCTCGAACTACGGTGACGTCGACCGCCGGTAGCCGCTCGAACCAGGAGAGGGACCGACTTCAGCGGAAGTCGTGACAATAATGACAAAGCAAAAACAACAAATGTATTAAAAACAAATAACCAGAAATACCTTATTTACATAAGTATTCAAACCCTTTCTATGAGACTCGAAATTGAGCTCAGGTGAATCCTCTTCCATTGATCATCTATATAAGATCCCACAGTTGACAGTGCATGTCTGAGCAAAATCCAAACCATGAGGTTGAAGAAATTGTCCGTAAGAGCTCCAAGACAGCATTGTGTCCAGCCACAGATCTGGGGAAGGGTACCAAACAATTTCTGCAGCATTGAAGGTCCCCAAGAACACAGTGGCCTCCCTCATTCTTAGGTGGAAGAAGTTTGGAACCACTAAGACTCTTCCTAGAGCTGGCTGCCAAACTGAGCATTTGGGGGAGAAGGGCCTTGGTCAGGGTGACCAAGAACCCGATGGTCACTTTGACAGAGCTTTAGAGTTCCTCTGTGGAGATGAGATAACCTTCCAAAAGGACAACCATCTCTGCAGCACTCTACCAATCAGGCCTTTATGGTAGAGTGGCCAGATGGAACCCACTCCTCAGTAAAAGGCTCATTACTGCTCGCTTGGAGTTTGCCAAAAGGCACCTAAAGATTCTCATACCATGAGAAACACGATTCGTCACATCTGGAGGAAACCTGGCACCATCTCTACAGTGAAGCATGGTGGTGGTGGTGGCAGCATCATGCTGTGGGGATATTTTTCATCAGCAGGGACTGGGAGACTAGTCAGGATTGAGGCAAAGATGAACGGAGCAAATTACAGAGAGAGCCTTAATGCTCCAGAGTGCTCAGGACTCAGGACTGGGACGAAGTTTCACCTTCCAACAGGACAATGACCCTAAGCACACAACCAAAACAACGCAGGAGTGGCTTCGGGACAAGTCTCTGAATGTCCTTGAGTGGCCCAGCCAGAACCAGATCTAACATCTCTGGATAGACCTGGAAATAGCTGTGCAGCAACCCTCCCCATCCAACCTGACAGAGCTTGAGAGGATCTGCAGAGAAGAATGGGAGAAACTCCCCAAAAACAGGTGTGCCAAGCTTGTAGCATCATACCCAAAAAGACTCGAGGCTGTTATCACTGCCAAAGGTGCTTCAACAAAGTACTGAGTAAAGGGTCTGAACACTTATGTAAATGTGATATTTCTGTTTTTTACTTTTAATAAATTAGCAAAAATGTGTTTTTAGAAGAAGGCTGTAACCTTACAAAATGTGAAAAAAGTCAAGGGGTCTGAATACTTCCCGAAGGCACTGTATATCAGGGTTTCCGTTAGGAAAATCTGCCGCCGGACAAGTGACTGGGAAGATTTTATCTTGTCAGACATTTGATACATTTACTGGTCATTCATTTGCATTGGTTGCGTAACCGATTAGGGTGTCCACCCACTCAGCCAGCACCATCAATAAACAAGGGATATTGGTCAAATGAGCTACATTTACATGTCCCTAAAAACAGCCTATAACAAATTACAAAAACAATATTCCTTTTGTTTTGATGTGTAGCATATGCAAAACATTATAGCCTATTGTTTTATTGTTTTTTACTTTCCTAAATACAATAATTGTCCACCTCACGGTTCAGCTGTCAGAGATTTGAGCACTAAATGCATCAGGGCATTGAATGCATAGGCCTATTGGTGTCCACTGTACGATATGATATTAATATTACACAAAGAAATATAAAGGAAGAGAATCTTTATATAGCCTGTTCAAAAACAAAAATGTTTTTGAACAGGCTATATTGCAGCATTTACAAAGAAAACCTAGTGCCTACCGTTACCAACAAATGAAAGCAATAGGCCAATGATATTTATTTTACAAAAGGCTTATTTATTTTACAAAAGGCTTATTTATAATCTTAAACTAAATACTGAGCACACATTTAAAAAGACAGATCAAACTTAAATTAGCCAATGAAAATGTCTCAACAGAATGAAACAAAACACATTTTGCATATTTAAAGAACTGGTTAATGTCACGACTTCCACCCGAAGGTGGCTCCTCTGCCTGTTCGGGCGACGTTCGGCGGTCGTCGTCACCGGCCTACTAGCTGCCACCGACCCCCCTTTTCCTTTCCGTAGATTTTTCTGTATTGGTTGCACCTGTTCCTTGTTTGTGGTTTTTGTTAGGTCTATTTAAGCCGGTTAGGCCCGACCTCCTTTTTTGTGCGGGCTTGTTTTCTGTTTGTCGATGGAATGTTGGTTGTATGTTTCTCTTGCAGTGTTCGGTGTCCTGTTTTGGGCCGCTCTTGTTTAGTTCGCCTGTTGTTTGGCGTTTGTCATTTTACGCACCGCAATAAAGTCGGTTTCCTGATCCTCTGCTCTCTGCGCCTGACTCCGCACCCACCACTCTTAGCTGTGTGACAGAAGCCCGCACCTATTTCTCATGGAGTCAGCAGGAGCAGCTACTTCCCCTCTCCACTCTATGGAGGAGCGTGTCCTCCATCACACGACCATCCTCCACCGAATCGGGTCAGCGATGGATCAGATGATGGAGAGAATGGACCGATGAGGTGGTCTCCCTACCTCACCTCCAGCTCCTCCTCCTCCTCAACATACTCCTCCGGCGGCGTCCGGATCCAGCTCGCTTCGTCTCGCGCCCCCAAGGGAGTATGATGGGACGGCGGCTGGGTGCAAGGGGTTCTTGCTCCAGTTAGAGCTATACCTGGCTACCGTTCGCCCGACTCCCTCTGGTGAGGAGAGCGTGAGCGTCCTCGTCTCCTGTCTGATGGGTCGAACCCTGGAGTGGGCCAACGCAGTGTGGAATAGCCCAGACTCCGCAAGGGAACACTACCCAGAGTTCGTCCGCCGGTTCCGGGCCGTGTTCGACCACCCACCAGAGGGCCGAGTGAACGGCTGTTTCACCTTAGAAAGGAGACGAGGAGCGCACAGGACTTCGGGGATCTTGGCCGCTGGAGCGGGGTGGAACGACAGGGCCCTGATGGACCACTACCGGGGGTAGTCTCCAGGAAGAAGGCCGCAAGGAGCTAGTTTGTCGGGACGCTACCCTCTCCCTCGACGAGCTTATTGACATGTCGATCCGACTGGACAACCTGCTGGCTGCTCGCGGGTGGTCAGAATGGGCCCTGTTAGTTCCACCTCCCGGCCCTCCCGCTCCAATCCCTATGGAGTTAGGGGAGGCCGCATCGTGGGGAACCGGAGGAGGAGGAGGCTCCTCCTGCACCAGTTGTGGTCGGAGAGGACACACTGCCGATCGGTGCTGGAGGAGCTGGTCAGGGAGGCCACGGTTCCACTGGACATGGTAATGCGGGGGGGATCATGGGGAGCGGATTAGTCTATTCCTTATTGATTCACCTGCGTTTCCAGTGGTGCTGGGGATTCCCTGGCTGGCTACTCACAATCCTATGACTTCGTGGAAACAGGGGGCTCTCCAGGGGTGGTCAGAGGAGTGTTCAGGTAGGTGTAGAGGAGTTTCCATCGGTGCCACAACGGTGGAGAGTCCAGACCAGGTTTCCACTGTGCGCATTCCCTCAGAATATGCCGATTTGGCTATCGTCTTCTGTAAGAAGAAGGCGACCCAATTACCACCTCATCGATGAGGGGATTGCGCGATAAACCTCCAGGTAAACGCAGCACTTCCCAAGAGTCACGTGTACCCGTTGTCACAGGAGGAGACAGTGGCAATGGAGACATATATCACTGAATCTCTGGGACAGGGGTACATTCGGCCCTCCATATCACCCGTCTCCTCGAGTTTCTTTTTTGTGAAGAAAAAGAAGGGAGGTCTGCGTCCGTGCATTGATTATAGAGGTCTAAATTCCATCACAGTGGGATTTAGTTACCCGCTACCTCTCATCGCTACGGCGGTAGAATCATTTCACGGAGCGCGTTTTTTTCACAAAACTGGACCTCAGGAGCGCATATAATTTGGTGCGTATCCGGGAAGGAGATGAATGGAAGACTGCGTTTAGTACCACATCTGGCCATTATGAGTACCTCGTCATGCCGTATGGGTTGAAGAATGCTCCAGCCGTCTTTCAATCTTTCGTAGACGAGATTCTCAGGGATCTGCACGGGCAGGGTGTGCTGGTGTATATAGATGATATCCTGATCTATTCCGCCACACGCGCCGCGCATGTGTCTCTGGTGCGCAAAGTACTTGGGCAACTGCTGGAGCATGACCTGTACGTCAAAGCGGAGAAATGTGTGTTTTCCAAACAAGCCGTTTCCTTCCTGGGTTATCGCATTTCCACCTCTGGGGTGGTGATGGAGTGTGACCGCGTTACAGCCGTGCGTAATTGGCCGACTCCGACCACGGTAAAGGAGGTGCAGCGGTTTTTAGGGTTTGCCAATTACTACCGGAGGTTTATCCGGGGTTTTGGCCAGGTGGCTGCTCCCATTACCTCACTGCTGAAGGGGTGGC